>JBBPDA010109295.1:0-33268 GCA_037974385.1 Arnoldichthys spilopterus
TTCTGGAGTGGCTTGATTGAGGTTGCAGGTAGACCGGCCAGCAGTGAGTTGCTATAGTCAAGGCGAGACATGACCAGTGCCTGGACTAGCAGTTGCGTGGCATATTCTGGTAGGTATAGTCTGATCTTGCGGATGTTGTAGAGTGTGAATCTGCATGACCGTGAGGTCGATGCAATTAAATCCTTGAAGGTCAGCTGGTCATCGATGATCACTCCAAGGCTCTTAGCAGTTCTGTTTGGAGTGATGACCAATGAGCCAAGTCGGATGGAGATGCGTGATGTATGGTTGGGCTGGCGGGGAGGATGAGGAGTTCAGTCTTGGAGAGATTGAGCTGAAGGTGTCGATCCTTCATCCAGCCTGCGATGTCGGTGAGGCATGCTGAGATTCTTGAGGAGATGGTGTCATCGCCTGGTGGGAAAGAGAGGTACAACTGGATATCATCAGCATAGCAATGATAAGAAAAACCATGTGAATTGATGACCTGTGCCAGTGACGTTGTGTAGAGTGAGAAGAGGAGGGGGCCGAGCACCGATCCCTGAGGAACACCGGTGTTCATCAGGATAGGAGTCGATACTTCCCCTCTCCAGGCTACCTCGTAGCATCTGTCTGTGAGGTAGGAGCTGAACCAGTCGAGTGCCCTTCCAGTGATGCCGAGACTGGAAAGGGTGGAGAGGAGCAGTCAGTGATTGACCATGTCAAATGCTGCAGATAAGTCCAGCAGTATGAGAACTGATGACTTGTTGGTAGCTCTCGCCATCCGTAGGGAGTTCACCACACTTAGCAGGGCTGTTTCAGTGGAGTGGTCCCTCTTAAAGCCTGACTGGTTTTGGTCAAGAAGGTTGTTCTGTAAGAGAAAAGTGGAGAGTTGGTTATAAACAGCACGTTCAAGGATTTTGGAGATAAATGGTAGGAGAGATACCGGTCTGTAGTTAGCTGTCTGGGAGGGGTCCATGTTGTGCTTCTTCAGTAGTGGTGATATCCTGGCCTTCTTGAATGTTGCTGGGAATATTCCAGATGCCAGTGACGAGTTCACAAGCTGGGTCAGTGATGGGATGATTGTAGGTGAGATCGCCTGGAAAAGGTGGGAAGGAATGGGGTCAAGGGGGCAGGTGGTTGGGTGGCTTGATAGAAGACCTCGGTTTCAGGAAGCAGGCTGAATGTGGAGAAGGTCTCATATTGTAGAGGTGGATGCTGGACATCTGTGCATGATGTGAACTGTTGACTTTTTCCTGAAAGGAACATGCAATGTCATTAGCTGTGAGAGAGGATGGGTGGGGAGGGAGAGGGGAGTTAAGAAGAGTAGAGAAGGTGTTAAATAGCGGAAGTATGGAAGTATGATGTTTTTGCGGCTGTGATCGCTGAGGAGAAAGATGACAGTAGCCTCTGGTAGTCTTTGAGGTTGTTCTGGCATTTGTGTTTCTGCCATCTTCTTTCTGCCACCTTTAGTTTGGTTCTCTTGTTGCGAAGGGTGTCCGAGAGCCATGGGCTGGGTGGTGTGGCTCTGGCAGGTCTGGGAGTGAGGGGACAGAGCCTGTCAAGAGAAGAGGTGAGGGCAGAACAAAGTGTTTCAGTAGCTGCATTAGTGTCTAGTGTGGAAATGAGGTCTGGGTGTGGGAGGGCAGAAGAGACAGCGGAAGATAGGTGAGTAGGAGAGAGAGAGCAGAGATTTCTGTGTCGTAGCACTTTAGGATGAGGTGCGGTCGGATGCAGAGGAGCAGTGAAGTTGAACTTGATGAATGCATGGTCAGATACATGTAAGAATGTGAGAGAAGGATTAGAGGCGATACAGTTACGTGTTAGGACCAGGTCTAGTTGTTTTTCTTTTCTGTGAGTTGATGGAGTGTCTAGTCGATGTAGGTCAAAGCTAGCTAGTAGTAAATTAAAGTCGGTTGCTTCGGTTATGTCGATGTGAATGTTGAGATCGCCGAGGAGTATGAGTGGGGTGTCATCCTCGATGGAGGACAGCAGCATTTCCAGTTTCTCAGTGAACTTGCGTAGTTGGCCTGGTGGTCTGTAAATGACAATAATAATGATGTTAGCTGGATGTGTAATTTTAACAGCATGGTATTCAAATGAGGAAATTGTACATATAGATGAAAGGGGTGTGTTTCCAATGCTTGGAGATGAGCAAACCTATTCCGCCCCCCCCCCCCACCTGTTGGGTCTGTGGACAGAGCAGCTGGCGTTGACGTGTTCTCATCCATGTTTCCAATAGGGCTAGAGCTTGGAGAGACTGTTGCTGAGCAAAGGCGGTGATGACGTCTGCTTTTTTGACGGCCGACTAACAGTTCCAAAGCCCAAATGCAAAGGTGGATTCGGCGGTTGTGGATTTCTGTAGCTGGCGGAGGTTGTTTGAGGTTGCATGTTCTTCTGTGGGAAAAGTGTGGCCTGGGCCGGTGGTTAACAACCTGAATGGGCTCAGAGAGCATGGTGAGAGTGGCATACTTATTCCTTATTTATGTGGAGTGCCTTGCTGTCCTTGCTCGGTGGACTCGCGCAGGAAGACTTGCAGGTCTTAATGTACAGAGGTCTTCACGTTAAGGAGGAATTCACGCTTCCGCCGACGCTTCCGCGTCAGCATCTGAGGGTTATTTAAATAGTGGGTGATAATTGGTGGATGGGAGATCGTTAGCACTACAAAGCCAGTAGGCCGAACTCACTGTTTGCCCAGAAATTACCGACAGGACACTAACACAACAACAACAACACAGCCCTGCTAGTTGAGAAAATCCACAAAGTTCCTTCCTTATCTTGCCTTTAAACTATTAGCAAAATGCGACAGGTCCTTCTAGGCAACACAGCACACAGTGTTGATCTTAGCAGAGCGAAAGCTTGCCTAACAGACTCTGTTAGAGACCTGTTATATATGTACTCCTGCTTAGTGGCTCTAATGACCCGTTGTTAGCACTACAAAGCCACTTAAATCTAATTTCCTGTTGAATTTAACTAGATCCAGATATGTGTATTTCCTGTTTACTTATGAAATCATTCACACACATTTTTCATGTTATCTGAGATCTCATTGGTTAATACAGTTCTGAATCAGATTCTTAAAACTATTTTCTTAAAATCAGCTTTTTCCCCCTACAATTTTAAAGAAATTTCAGTTTCTAGAAAACTTACATTCATGAAAGTGTACTTGCTGATTCCTAAAGATATGTTAAAGGATGTTACATAAGAATTTCCTAATATACTGCTAAGGTGCGTCACAAAATCTGTCCTGGAAACATGATGCCAACAAAACATTTGGCAGGTGTATCGTGTATCCCTGGAGCATATTTTTTATTTTATTTTTGCTCTTCTTGTTTGTTATGCCTCTGAAGTCTCATCCCTGCATGAGCCTAGAATGTCCAAACTGGCCAGCCTCTCAAAATACACCCACATATTTTACTGTTGGTATGATGTTCTTTTTCTGAAATGCTGTGTTACTTTTTTGCCAGATGTAACAGGACACGCGCCTTCCAAAAAGTTAAACTTTTGTCTCGTCAGTCCACAAGGTATTTTCCCAAAAGTCTTGGCAATCATTGAGATGTTTTTTAGCAAAATTGAGATGAGCCTTAATGTTATTTTTGCTTATATATATATATATATACTCACTTCCCTCTCCAAAATAAATATTGTGTGAAGCTCATTTTATCATTTTGTAAAGTTACCATATAATTAGCATGACACTGCATTGTCCGCAGATTATTCTTGAAAAATTTTGTTTGAAATTATTTTTCGATAATGACTGGTGGACTACACTTTATCTCTTACTAAGAGCACGATCAGGAGGTAAACTGAAGGACATAGCTAAGTTGATGTATGTATTTTATTATTATTGAAATGATGTATACAACTGAATGATGTAAATTCAGGGCATTGCTAAAACAAAGCAAATATATATATAAAAAAAACGTACTGAAGGATGGTCCTTACATGGAGAACACAAATTTTAAAAGGCCTGTAAAAGTGTTACATAAAGACTTATGTAACATTGCAAAGACACATTTATGTTTGATTTTTATATTTATTAATAATAAATCTTAATAATATAAATTTACATTCCAAACTAAAAATAGATCTCATAGAATAAAAAAATAAATTCCTATACTCAATGCTGCGAGAAAATCAAGTGTTACTGTTTTCCAGACAGTTTCCAAATTCCCAAAAAAACACATGAACTTTCTCTTTTGTTCCACTATTAAATGCTTCGCTGTTCCACTATGGCTTTTACACTCTGCATCATTAGAATAGCTTATGTGCAGCTTGTGTGATTAGCAACAGGACATACAGTAGACTCCATTCACACAGATTTTTATATTATTATTTATAAAAAAATTACTTTTTATTATATTTTTGGAAGTCATGGTTTCTTTTTTTCTGGATTTTTTTCTTCTGTTCACATTTTAAGGTCACTGAAAAGCTCAAGATATTTTCAAATATTCAACATGCAGAATTCTGTTTGACATATAGCTGATGACTGGGTGGTGTGTGTGCTCAGTAGTTAACATGTTTATATGTTAATTTAGCTTTGCTTTATCATTCCAAAATAAAAATATATCAATACGTCAAAATATGTTGTGCTTGGTTCAGCTCAAGTTTATCTTAAATGTAAAAAAATCTCAATGATATTAGTCACATTTTAAAAAATGTTCTTCCGTTTTCTGGCAGAAATCTGATTTGAACCAGTGTGAGATATTAAGTAATGAAAGCATTCAATAAGAATACTGTGGTTGTTAACATGGCACATTTTTGGTCCAAGAGGCCTTAGCAAATTTAATGTAAAACATTACCAGCACATACTGAAGCTGAACCCACATTTTGCACTGTGCATGCTTTTCTTTACATTTGACTCACTGCACATTTGAGAATTTATTTATTCATATAACTGATTTATTTGCCGATCTAGAATGATGGAAAGAAGACAAAAAAAAACATGTAATCTATCATTTAATCCTTTCACTTGTCTCCAAGGTTAAATGCAAAAGATAAAAAAAGAAAGGTTAAGTTCCATTCAGGCCATTGTATATTTACATATAGATGCTTGCTTCATTATCTCACCTTAAAGGTTTATGAGCTTAAGCCAAATCATTTTTAGCTTAATTAGCAAAGAAAGGCATAAAGGCACAACAACCGGAAAACTTCACTACATCTCACATCAGTGTGAAATCTGTAAGTTCACGATGAGCTCAGTAAAAAATGTAACCCTGCATTAATAAGAGGTAAAAATGACAATTCACAAAGCCCAATGGTAATGTATCGACAATAATTGTCAATTTTACCAGCTTCACCTAGCATCAGTGAAAAGAAAGTGTCATACAAAGTTAGTTTGTAAGTTACTACAAAAAAGCTACATTTTCCAAAACAGAAAAAAAAACTGACATTTCACATTTACAAGAATAAAGATTACAAATAAAAGAACATTGTAATGATTTAATGGTCTGCAAATGCGAATCAAACAAAACAGGTTTAACTTAACTTGACAAAAAACAAGGAGTCAAGACAGGAAAACAGGATTCACAGAACAAGAAGCTCAGACACCCTCTGAGCACGGCAGGATGACGAGACTCTGCAACACGACAGGACAACAGTCTCTGGAAGGCGACAGTCGACAGTTTTTCTCGCGTCTCCTCCTGGTTTGCTCTGAGCCTAAGTAACCCCAGTAATCAGCTGATCCCTGATCCACAAAACCTGTGGATCGCTTGCTCCGGGACCCTCCGGCACCCTCGGCACAGCGGTGAAGCTCCCTGGAGCTTCATGCAGTGGCGTGGAGGCTGGTAGCCGGGGAGCTACAGGGCAAGGGAGCTGTCGGGTTGACATCTGCCGCAGGACCTGGGTGATTTGCTCCAGGCTGGAGCAAATGTCCTGACAAGCCCGCTTTTGTTCCCCGAGCTGCCTTCCCTGGTTCACCACAGCGCGGAAGAGCTCGGTCACGCTGGGTGTGGGGCGTTCGGGATGATTCGCTGCGCCCATGTTTGGGCGAGACAATCTGAAATGAATCAGGGGGTTGCAGGACGCAAATGCGAATCGAACAAAAACAGGTTTTACTTAACTTGACAAAAAACAAGGAATCAAGACATGAAAACAGGATTCACAGAACAAAAAGCTTAGAGACCCTCTGATCACGACAGGATGACAAGACTCTGCAACACAACAGGACAGCAGTCTCTGGATGGCGACAGTCGACAGTTTGTCTCATGCCTCCTCCTGGTTTGCTCGGAGCCTAAGTAATCCCAGTAATCAGCTTCCTGATCCACAGCACCTGTGACAGGCTACTTTTGGGAGCTGGAACCTGGGCTACCGGCTCTGGCCACCAGGAGGACAATCCCCCTCTGACTCTTGGACGGGCCTTGCTCCTTACAAACATATCATAATTTCAGAAATATCAGAATTTATCATACAAATATGGTGTTTTAAAAAGGTTAAACTTGAGTCAAATGAAGTCTTAATAATTAGTTCACAGAACAGAATCTGGGTCAGTATGAGTGTGAGTGACAGATTATCACATGGGAACATTACCCCAGTGTCCCTAAGACATCGTCATATTTCATTACGGAATAATTTCCCCGATGCCATCAGGGTATCGCCCTATTGACATTGTCAACTTTGCTTCTGGCAACTTGTGTAACTTAAGGTAATGTAATGGTGACTATACTGTTAAGTTATCCTCAATGTTACTACTTTATAATAAACCGTTGTTATTCCGCTAAATGGTTTCCTTTAATCTCGTTAAAGCTATGTTAACGAGGCTGAGTATTCTGCACCTATCTCAGACAGAACCTTCTAGTCTGACGCTCTGGGTGACCATAATCTAAACACATATTAATGTCCTGACCAGCCTCTGAGTTTATACCACAGTGTAATTCCATGCTGGGGTACAGGCTTTAATCCCTGAGGTTCAGTTATGGCAGTCCTATAAATAGGATATATAGTTTGTTAAATATAAACTCTCATTTGAATCGAACTGGAGATTTTAATGCAGGTAATAACACGGTTAATATTTGAGTCAGATTAAGACCCATCGTCGTTGGTCGGGAACAAACACGTAAACTGGGGAGAAAGAGGTTGATCAGAAAAACCCTACAGTTATTGGTGACCCCGATGTGATCGAAACAAACCCCTACAGTTATTGGTGCCGAAACACGGGAAGGGAGCTAAAAACCTTAAAGTTTTGGTGCCTAAAACCTGGGAACCAGAACCAAAAATCCTAGTTTTTGGTGCAGAAAACCTTACACATGAGCCAAAAACCTTACAGTTATTTGGTGCTGAAAGATAACCAAAACATCTTACAGTTTTTGGTGAAACCTGGGTAAACAAATTCTGATACAGGGCCATCACCTTGTATTTCTGTTACAGTTCATGGTGACTGCCATGACCAAGAATTTTAACTGGTACAGTTTATTTTAATCCCTGATTTGATATATTGTAACTGAATAGACCTAGTGGTAACTGGCTGTTACTGAGCAGAGCAGAGCTGAGTGACTGGAGCAGCAGGACAGTTCCTTCCCAAAGCTGATTGTGTGTTACCTTCAAGGTAAGCTGGTTCTTAACTAATTTCTAACAGAATGTGTAGTTGCATGACATATAGACACTTTTTGTGTAGAACGGGTCGGTATACACATAGGAACGTGCCGTATTACGTTTGTGTAATTAGCACACAACACACAACCTTCAGCTATGGGGTCTCAGAACAGCACAGAGACGTTTGTAGACCATTGGCAGACAAGCGTTCAAAAAACGTTACTGCAGTTATATGAAAGAGGTTTAAATCTAGATGCTAGCAATGCTGAAATTTTAAGCTGGTGTGTTACTGAGAACAGTAAAAGTACACGTAAAATTCCAGCTCATAAGTTGCATTCAGCACTAGGCTACCTTTTACACTGTAACAGTGAGAGACAACTAGAGGATCTTAAAAGTTGCAAGGAGGGCTTACTCAAATTAGCAACATGCAGCTTCATAGAGCTTGTAAATTTGCAGTCGCAGATTAGAGAGCTTAACTGTGAGAGACAAAACTTCATCAATGAGAGAGACTCACACACTGAAAAATTCAGGAGTCTCCAGGATGATAATAAAATACTGCGTAAAAAAGTATTGTCACTGAAGCAGGAGACTGAGGCTGTAACTCATGTTTTGACTCGGCAGAGTAGGAATTTTGAGAGTGAGCTTATATCCGCTAAAAGGCATATATCTGACCTCAATATTAAACTCAAATCTGCTACAAGCGACATAGATGGGTACAAGAGTTCCTGTGTGTCTCTGGTTCAGCACAATACAGACCTACGCAGAAAGATTGACTACCTCATCAAACAGTTGAGGAAAAGCCAGGCGAGAGTTGCTAATGTTGGCTGTGCATGAAAAGTACATGGCCTAGGATGCACAACTCTTCAACACAGACTCAGAAGTCTAACATGGTGGACTGTGCAACAAACACTTTGATAAATATTAGAAGTGACTGCAGTACAAACTATGACAACCAGTAGTCAGGAGATAGAAGTACAGGCTTCTCCCATGAGCACTGAAATTGGTGTACAGACAGAGTTAGAACCGTCCAGTTTTCGTGAAAACAGGGCAATCCCAACTTTGCAAAATCAACAGCAATATGTTACTGGAGATGAAGTTAGCACTGACTCCAGTCCAGTAAACATTGATCTAAGTCAGACTTGCACTGAAACCATTAATGTAGCTGATAAGACATCAAGCACATTTGGTCAGAGCAAAAGTTCAACCACCCTTTACAGCACAAAGCTTTGATCCACAGAGAAAGGTGATGAAACAAACACCCCCTGTGATTGGAGTAGTAGCGCCATTTGCATGGGACACTGCAGGCCTGAGAAAAGGTTCAGAACAGGCTGCCGTGGTGCTTGGCTTGCTGCAGATTTTGCTGGGTGATCTTACTGGTTTAGACAAAAACCACAGCGGATTCTATCTTTCCTGTATTCCCCCATTCAGGGACACAGGTTAGATAAGTGTGTAAGAGGTTAATTTTTCAGATGCTTAATGGGCATTCTGATTAACCTCACATTAAACTCTTCTGTGTTTATCAGGCATTGGATGTGACAATAGAATACTTATCCTAGGACAGACATTGCATTATGTCTGATTACTGCAAGTTAATATATGGTAGCAGACAAACATGCTACATTTCAAGTGATCAGTGTAGATATAACCTGAAGTCTTACAGAAGAGACTTAGATCTGGTTAATATCATTTGATCACACAGTTAAAGCTAAACAAATGCTGATGTTAATGTAATATATAACCATCAGTTATCACCACTCATCCTCTTTGTTAATTGACCCGTTTCTTTACAGAGTCATGAGCATTAAGCATGTCTTTTCCTTGGGGACGGTACGTGTGAGATCCTGGGCCTGAGACACTTAGAGTAGCTACTGTTTAAAAAAAAAATCTTCATGTTTTTTTGCTCTTTCTGGTGTAGCACCAAAATTAAATTGCACATGTGGAATACGCTTGTTAAATGTGTTTTCTTTGCATTCTAGGTTTTCTTCAGTATATTCTGAGTATCTTGTGTGCCTAGAATAATGCAATTACACATTTACCCATGTTTTAATTTTGATTTGATTAAGTTTGGGCTTCATTTGGTTAATGTCATTTTGACATTGATTTTATTGTGTTTCATTTCTAAACTCAGAAGAAATGAGAATGTGAACTTTAACATCAACAGCTGTATTGTGAAATCTAGAACTCATCCTTATTGAGTCTTTAGGGTATAACTTTATACCTCTTATTGATCAGAGACCAATGAGCCAATGACCCTCAGATGACCAGATATAAGGTATGAAAGACATTTGGGTTTCATGTGCTATATGGTACTGTTTGCAGAAATGACCTATCAGAACCTGTTTTATGATGTTTGTTGTAATGTTGCCAGGTGTAACTTCCACTACTTGTCATTGGTTTGCTAACCATTAATGTGCATAAGGGGACAATTCAGTCACGGACAGATGATTGCAACTGGACAGGCCAGAAGTCAACAAGTGGCATGTCTTCTTCATCTTCATCATCATCACGATCATGATCATAAGACCACAGCCCAGACAGTCAATTCTAATGACATCATGAATTCTCATTCTGTCATTTGTAAAACGGGGGATTGTAGGTCTGTGGTTGGACATTCTTTAATTCTGCTCCCAGCTCTCTCTCTCGAGATGTAAATGATCTCTAGCCATTTGGCTAAGAGTATTTACAGAGGCACCACTGGTATTTACAATGTGGCACCCTTTGAAATGCAATATCCTCCTTCTCCCATGGATAAAGGGGGGGGGGTGACGTAAGCAGGCGTTGAACAAAGTCACATATTACCATGATAACATACCAGATATGCCATGTTTGATGTTCAGAGAACATAGGGATTGGCCAGTCTGAACATTCTTACTACTCAGATTATACCACACTCTCTTATACCACACTCTGATACACATTTGAGTCTGAGACATCAGGATGGGCAGGTGATCTGACTAAGCCCTGGCAAGGTGGCCTTGCCCTTATCTGAAAGGTCACTATAAGAGCTTGCGGACATCTTCCTGACCAGGAGTTTCTCGAAGAGCAGAGGGTGATATGCTCCCAATGTGCAGGCCATGTCATGGTAGCTGTCGTAATAGTGACAAAGGGTCGTATGTCGTTTAGACGGAATGAACTCATAGATGTCCACACTCTCACAAAGATTCATCATCAGCACAATGCCTGAAACAGAACAAACACAACAATTTAAAATTGCAATGTGCACGATCAAAGAATTTTAAATGATCAGAAATGTGTTTCTCATCTAATTTTCCACTTTCTTAGAATCAAATTTTGGTTCTGTGTAATGTAAATATAGTTTTATCACATCTAGAAGTTCTTCAATGCTGCATTAAAAAAATCTGCATCAAAGATTAAAATATATCTAAATAAAGCTTCTGAGCTAAAAACAGCAGACAAATGCTGACATTTTGATTTCTTTAAAACCTTTTAAAAGAAGAAAGTGTTAATATTCATTGCAGACATAGAAAAAAATAAGGTTATTTTGGATTTTTTTTAACTACCTGTAATTTTACATTCAGTTGTTTTATTTTATAGGTAGATATTTCTACTGTGTTGATTTCAATATTTTTTTTGTTTCATGCATCAGGACAAAATAATAATTTTTTTTATTTATTTAGATCAATAGTCATATTATTTCACAATAATATTTCAAACTGTTTTGACATCAATTTGTAGCATAAAATAACAAAGCAAATGTGGGCTAATCCCACCAGAAGTGTTTTAGGACATGAAAATCTTGGCATGCATTCCAACAATCACAGTGCAATCATATTCATTGTAATAGTGAGACCATAGAGCCGTGGTCTACTGAAAAAAACCTAGAAGTATACTGTTACAGGACAGCCTACACTAATGAAAATGATGATCCTTCAAGTTTTGCTGAATTGGGAACATGATCTCACTCTCACATCAAACAGGTAATTAATGTAATGAATAATGATTACACCCTTTTATATACTACTGGGTATGTTGCAATTTATTTAATTCTGCAATAATTCCTCAGCACTAACACAGTCTGTATGAATGGCCAATGCGTGCAAGCTGGAGCAGTCACAGTGACAAATCACATGCAGCACAAAGAGGTTGTATGTGTGATTTGTCTTTAGCCATGTACCCGTTCTTCTTTTTTGTATGGGAGATTTTATTGAAAATGCACTGTTTAATATGTTACTAATAATGTCATACATTTTTTAACAACCATCCTGCAACCCTTAATATTATCTCAAATACTTTCAATAGACAGAACAGTCCCTACACCTTCATGCCCCCAAATTTTGCATCAGTGTTTCTTGTAACAGTCTATGAAGAAAAGCCAGGGCAGCTTTTTAAGAAATTGTTTAAAACCTTTGTTTAAAAAGTGTGTGCACTTTTTTTTTTTTAAGTTCTGTTCTTGATTCTTATAATTAACATGCCAACTGTGTAAATTTTTAGTAGCCACATGCGAAATGTGCAGTACAAATAACCGGTTAAAGCTGTTAATTTGTCTGCAAAACAATGTAAACTCACTATACCGGGTTATGAAAAATGGGACACAACTCCTACTCTTGAAAAAACTGCTTTAAATTGAGAAGAAAATTGGAAAAAGACCTTAAAAATAACAACAACAATAAAAAATGGACTGGGCCACTTCTGCTGAGCTGGAATGGTGTACTTCCTTTTGATGAACCACAGAGCTAAGAAAGGGCTGAGAAACACGAAAGAAATGAGGTGGTGCTAAGGTGCGCATAAATCTTCATGGGAAATGCAAGGTCAAGGAAATTTATCTGATGTATTGGAATGAGGAACTGTTTGAGTCATGATTCTCAGAAGCCTCAGTTATTCCATAACTCCATATTGTTCCTGCCATAATAAGTCTGCCTTCTCACCTGCATTAAGCCCAAAATTTCCCACAGTTGTCCCCTAAATGTTCACATTAGCCCAGTGAGATTATCTGTATGCTTAAACCTTCAAACACTGCTTACTAATGAACCTTATTTGTTTGCACATCATGCTAGAAAGTTGCCATTGTAAACAAGCTGCTGTGTTTTTCTCTTGCTGAATCTTTTGTCATTTTTCAGTTGTTTTTTGTCCTCCATCACTTACCTGATTTTTCCTCTGTACAGTCAGAGCCTATGTTTATTATTTCTGATGAGAATCAGCAAGCACATAATGCATTTATACCACCTGGTCATGTGACCAAAATTTGCAAATAAACCTGCTGTCCAAAGCACTATATCATTTGTTCAATCGTATTGTATACTGCAAGATTCTTTCCAGATGATACACACTTTTCCCCAAAGTGAGTAGCTACAGACCTGCTGCAACTACTATTTCTGATATATTTAAACCGGATTAAACCTCCAGGTAGTGGGCCGGATCTTTAATAGCTATGGTCAAAAATAGAAGCACAGTCCTAATTAAGGGATATGTCATCCAACAAGTATGTGTGGGTTTATACTTCTGCTGTGATTACGCAGAGACAGCACTCTCAAGGATGAGTTCTGAAGTACACAACCCTGACCTAAGAACTGAGATTACATGCTGATTTTATTGATCAATCAATATACTGGTTAGCAGAGACTGACCAGGACATACACTATAATAACCAAAACATGATACTTCTCCCAGTGGTTTGGTTCAGGTGTTTCACCCACACTCATTGCTGGGCAGTGTCAGCCTAGTGGTTAGGACTTGGCCCTTATGAAAAGAAGGTTGCAGATTGAAATCCTGACTCAGGTACCACTGTGGTACACTTGAGCAAGGTACCGTGCTGCGTGTGCCACTACACTGCTCCCCATGCACTTTACATAGCTGCCCGCCACTCCATGTGTGCATGCGTGATGGGTTAAATAAAGAGGTGACATTTCGTTGTGGTGCACTTTGTGTGACTGTGTGTTCACAATGTCAAATAGTGACTTTAATGTCACTTCACTAACAGGTGATAAATTCAGGCACATAGCCATTCAATTTTCATAGACAAACACTGGCAGGACAAGTCATACCGAAGAGCTCAGTGACTTTATAACGGACACTACTACATAATGCCATCTTTGCCACAACTCAGTGATATCCCACATATCCTAGCTGCATCATTTGATACTGACAAAAACTGATATCTGACAACTCTGTGTCCAGAATGGTGTGGCTATATACAACAGCCAAGGCCCCTGAAATGTTTGTTATAAATTATTATTATCCCTTCAATGTACTGACACTAAGGACTGTATGTGCCAGTGATGGCATAGTGACTAGTTGATAAAACCTGATAAATGTGTGAGGTGTAGCCCAGCTAGACACAGCAATGTGGTGAACACAGAGGCCCCTAAATAGAGCCCACAAATCAGCCATGAAACTACCGGAATACACTCAAACTTAGTCACTTCTACCATCCAATTGGATAAGCTCTGGGAAGAAATAAGGAGCCAATGAGAAGCAGACCAAGACACAACAAGATTTTGTATTGTTTCTTATTTCTGAAAGCCTTCATCGTATGAAGCAGAGCAATGAAAAGTCTGCTCACACCTCCTCAAATAAAGTTTTATTCTTTGAAAGTGGCCACTTTTGATGGCAAGACTTGGTGGCAACTGTGTGGCAAACATTCTGGCTCCTTTGTGAGTCCTTTGGATAATCATCAACATCATGAATTCACAGGCTGCTTAGCCAGGGTGGGATGTGAGCTCTTGGCTTTGTTACCATGCCCTCTTTTGAACAGGAGATGCAATGTTGAATGCAACAATAAATCTTTTTGCTTACTGAACAGAATCCTTAACAGTTTGTCTACAAAAAGTTGATTGGTCTGTGTTTAGTCACTGGGGCCTTTGTAAACAGTAACGTTGTGTTTCCCATTTAGAGATACTGAGTTGATGAAAATGAAAAACTTTCTAACCTGCTTGTGAATTGGCAAGTGATTGCTTTTTATGTCAACAGTTTGTCTCTCTTTAAAATGTGGTTCTGGCTCAAAGCAACAGACAAAAAAACAGATAGATGTTAAAGGCCTTATTCTGAATGACAATATGGAAGTTAGTCTGACCTATAAAGCCAGAGGAAGGTGGATCAGGCTGGATGTTCTCATCAATGTTGGACTGCACCATGTTCCAGAGGCTCCATATGAACTTTGGGTGTAGGATGTAGAAGGGCTGGTCTGGAAATTGTGTCCTGTAGTCCTTGTACGCCGTAAACAAGTCAAAATCTGGGCTGCTGTACCACTGTGAAAGTCCCAAGAAACAAAGGATGAGACATTAAATTTGTAGTGTAATATAGTGCTGTTCAAAAGTATAGAAATAAATTGTATTAATAATTTGTGTTATTTTAGATATTTTAAGTTTATAAATTGTAGACCTTAGGAGTTAATTACCACTTTTTAGATTAACATTATTAAATATGTTTTTATTTATCATAACTTCATAGAAGGTGTTATGCAGATGTATCAGTCACTGCATATATACTGGGCAGAGCTAAAAAAAAAAATAAAACCGGTCATTGTTCCTAATTGTTTAACAATGATTTGAACAACTATGGCACTGCATAGGACTACTTGGTGTACACAAAACCACACTGGTTTTGTTAAACCTGTTAAATTAACTGCAAGCACTCCAAGGTTTTGAACAACTTATCCTTCTATACACTTTTTTTTTACTAGAATTCAATAGAAAAACCTACCATTTAGCATTGTCCAATATAATGTAGTGGCCTTCTGCCCTGTGTGTTTTCTAGTTCATCTGCATATCCAGTGACCCTCACAGGGGCCTCTGTTGTTGATTCCATCTCAGTTAACTAGCTCAGTAATGGCCAGTGTATAGGTCAGGAGGCAGTTTTCTGGCTAACCAGTCATTGCCAAAATCCATTTCCATAAGTTTGAGCGAGCCAATAAAAGTTGTTTCCACTTGATGCTTAATGTTGTAACAATATCTACAAATGGCACTTATTAGTACAAGATACATAAAGCTAAAAAAAACCTAGACTCACTTAAAACAATCCTGTAAATAAATGTACTTAATTCTTATAGTAATTGTTTATTTTGTTAATTGTAACTGTATCATATTACTGTAAAAACACAACAATACTTTGTTTTGAAAAGTGTACAAAGTTTGTTAGTTTACTAGTGTTACTGTAAATATAACTAATTAAATAAAGACAACTGATTTAAAATTCCCCCCAAATAAATATTGTTTATTATTTTATTAAAATTTTTAAAAATAAAAAAGAATTAATAATAATTATAGTCTGAGTAGATGTCCTGATATGCTTTGCAAATTACAGTTTATAACTGTAGATGCCCAGATTTTGACCTCGTAGATAATAATATTGAACTTTATGTCATACAATGCAAGTTGTGAATTAAACAGCTTAATAGAAACCTGTTTATTTTGACCATAGCAAGTTGTAAGGAAATTGCAATTTAAAAGCATGAAGTTTTCAAAAGCAATTTAAGCAATACATTTAAATTAAATTAAGCAATAATAAATAAACAAATAAAAAGAGCTGTTATGTGACTGACTGCACAAACATATTTGACAAGAAATTTTACTGACTGACAAAAGCTAAAAAAAAAAGTCAAGCAAATAGATTGCTGCAATTAGGAATGAATGTGAAACTTTAAAACACATGATTATCTGCTTGAATTAATGGCAGGTATACTTGACTAGTGTCACGATCCGGGTGTGTTTGGCAGCAAACGCAGGCAAGACTGACGGTGAAACACGAGGGTTTATTGAACATAAAGGGGGGAGACACAGGGACACGGACCACAACAGTATGTGACATGCACAAAACAACGTTGGACAAGGTGGAACGTCCATGAACACCCTTTAAGCCCTTGCTAATTGCCAACAGCTGTGCCCGTATCCCGGCTCAGCTGTGGGGGCGGGGCCTGGATGCCCACCTGACAACTAGGGCTGAATAATTTGGGGGAAAATATCTAATTGCAACTTTTAGCAGTATTTTGATTGACATTTTGATTCATTTCATTAAATTATTTTTCCCCAACCAAGCCCATTTTTCAGACTTAAGTTCTAAGTAATTTGCAAGATTAGCAATTCACACACACTGCATATTAGATTTCATTTTTTATCTCAAATAAAACTAGTGAATATTGGAGAACATATAAGATATATTGGAACACATTTCTATGGACAAATGATGTGATTTTACAGATAATTTGACAAAGCAATATTTCGCTTTTCAAATTCAAACCAAATCATCTTGTTCATGTCTGCTAAGAAAATGAAACTCAATCTGTGGCACTTTTTTCATAATGTGTGTGTGTGTCCTAAATTTGAACATATATTTAATATATGATAATATATTTGATGTTTAAAAATTATTTCATTACAAATTGCAAATATATTGCAGGGCATTTAAAATATATTCCACACGTTTACACAATGCTGATCAAAGCGCTGCCCAGTCAAATGAGAAAAGAACTTTACTGTATGTACTGCATGTTTTAGGCCAGTAGTATTGTATTTCTTTCTGTTAGGGCTATCACTGTATTATGACCAGTCAAAATCCTTATGCTTTTTACCAAGCTCTGCCTTATTATCTTAGCCCTCCAGTCGTTGCTGAGCAGTCCCCAGGCCAAATTGTTATCTGTGCACCAGTGTTCAAACTGAAACTTTACCTGCACCTGGGAGAGCTAAAGATGGCGTTTTTCAAATTTGGTGTCTGTATTGCTCTTTGCATGCACTGATTTGAGTTTCTGCCCTCTAGCAGACAAAAGTCACAGGTTAACTGGCTTTACAGGCATTTTTAAAAGCTTCTACCCCACACGCATACGTTACCTGAATGCTACCAAACACGGACACTGACTGGACTGGTTTAGGACTACAGTGCTACAATATGTACATCTCCATTTATAGAACATTACACAGATGTTTAAATTCCAATTGCATGTTTGTGCGTGTATATATATATATATATATATATATGTGTGTGCATTTTATTATTTTCTAGGTCACAGAGACCTTTTTTATTAGTTTTTTATTTATAAAATTAGAACCTTCTGCCTTAGTGTGACCTCTTTCTATTTTTTTAAATGCTATTTTTTGTCAAATTGCTAATAATCCATAAGGTTTATATAACCATCAGATTTGCTAAACAAATTTGGTGTAGCCAGTGCAACAATAACAGATTTAATTTAATTCCATATAGGATTCTATACAAATGTAAGCCATAAATAGTCCATACATATCGTTCATGCCCACGATGCTTGTATAGCTTAGTATGCTACAGTTTATGTTTCCTGGATGTTAATTTTAGATAATTGTACATCTTAACCGTCTGATTTGAACTCACTTATGTGCCATAAGTTGTGTCAATCATGAACGGTTCTATGGCAAAGGGTGTGTCAGTTTTGAGATCATTCTTGCTGATGTGTACACAGTCTTGTTTTTGTATCAGCACAGGGTGGAAATGTTGGAAAAGGCTGGGTGATGACTGCACTATCAACAACAAACTAAACTCTTATGTTATGACTTTATGAGACATGATGCTTTTGGAAATTACTTGGCTTACCTGCTTTTTTACAGGCCTACCCGAAACTGGCTTCTACTTACATCACTCATTCCCATATAACACATACAACACAGCCGAAAACACATACTACATGAGAAAACATAGCTAGTTTCTGAACCTCAGCCAACAGAGTGGCTTAGCAAAAAGCTCACAGAATATGCAAATTGTATAGGAACACAAGGGAAGAAAGTCACCACAACACTGATATGTTGTCATTTGGCTTGTGTTGGAACTTACACCTGGCTATGTGCTATGTAAAAGGTAGTAATCATTCAGCTAAGCTAAGAAGGCAAGAAGCCAGGGCATAATATTTTTATTAAATCCCTACTGTCATTTGCAGGGTTTCAAGTTTTTCAATGTACTGTAAATAAAATACAGTCTACTGAAACTCTGGCTGAAAAAGTGGCAGAAGTAATTAGTTGAGAGTCAGCAGAAAGACAGGTGAAGAAACTCACCTTCTGGAGGTCAGCAGAATAGGGTGCAGGATCCCATGCCACAAGATTAATATTCTTATAGAGAGAACTATACTTAAAACTGTGCCTTGACTCAACTATAACCTAGGTGGAAATAAAAAAGTCATTCCAACATTCTGTCCATATTCTCAGTAATAAAACCAAGTGTACATGTGTTTGAGTAAAAGAGGAAGGTGGAGTGAAACCCACCTGTGAGTTGATGATGCGGAAGGTAGTCTTGCTGCCCACATCTCTCTCATAGCCTTTAGTCGGAGCACCATTAAAACGAAGTACTGCATCATGGGAATCTTTGGAATCAACAAACATCTGGTCAATCAAAACAATGACACAACTGGAATGATGTTTGCAGTCTATATTTTCCAAGAAGGTTTGTGTATTGCACAATATAGCAGAAAAAACACTTCTTGCTGTCAGAAGACTATAAGCTAAAGCTGCATGATTTTGGAAATATTTCTAATTGCAATTTTTTTATCAGTATTTCAATTGTATTTTGAATGCAATTATGTACCTTTTATTGATCTTTATTTCACCCAAACCCTTTATTTTGTGAAAAAGAAAATTATTTTTGAACCTAAAAACGTATATATACAGTATGTAATATGTGCATTGCTCAAGCTCTGCATGATTGGATTTCATTAACTGACCAACTACAAATGCAGCCCTTTGAATGTGAAAATTAATCTTTTAAACTTGTGGCTAAAAATGTATTATTCAGCAGTACTATAAGCTTTAATATAAATTATTTTTAATTTCAGGGTATAGTGTATATTATGGAAGATGGTGCCTGGACCCATGAAATATACATTAAAAACATTCAAAAGTGTAATAACATTACTTTGTAATTGTCTTTTCCTCTGTTTAAATTGATTATAAGCAAGTGTAAAATGTCAGAAATCCACAAGAGTGTTCTAAATTCTGTTAAGATCTAAAGGGTCAGGCAAAGAAAAGTGACCATTTAATTAATCACCAGAAAAAATTGGTAGATTACTTGATTTCAAATGAAAATCTAAATTAAAAGGCCCAGTTTATATAGTTATGTAC
Source organism: Arnoldichthys spilopterus (assembly GCA_037974385.1). Taxonomy (NCBI): domain Eukaryota; kingdom Metazoa; phylum Chordata; class Actinopteri; order Characiformes; family Lepidarchidae; genus Arnoldichthys; species Arnoldichthys spilopterus. The sequence goes on from JBBPDA010109295.1 coordinate 19,530, forward strand.
ACATGTTTGAACATCTGCTTTAAAATTAAGGTTTATGTGATTTTCTAAGTTAAAATACATTAACACATTCTTTAATATACAATTCTGATAATTTGTTGAATGTAATATACTGGAAAAATAAAAGAGTAAAACAAAAATACAAAATGTCCCAGAACTTTTTTATAGGCCATATTTTCATTTTTGTGTTGTGTTCATGTGGTTTTGTTACGGTGGGGAAAAAACTGGACCATGCAAAAAGACCTACAGTTTTAGAAAACATAAATGTAAAAATAAATATATAGCTGATAAGCTGTATATTGTTCATTATGGGAACAATGGAATGCAGTAAAGGGAAAAATAAAGAGAACAGTGCAAGTGTAGTTACAATACGTAGCAGGCCATGTTTTATTGTACATTAAAACTCAACTCAAATACAGCTCAACCTAAAGCTGTAGTCAAGAACATCTTTGCCAAGTCAAAGACAAGTCAAGATCTCAAGTCCTCTTATCTACATTTACTTCATATTATTTGCAATTATTAATAACCATATGCAGTGTAACAACTCTGTAAGATGGGCTCAGGTCTACTTTGGCAAACCTTTGTCAAGTACCACAACTGTTACCAGCAACAATTCCAAAAGCCAGGGTCTGTCATGGTATGGGGCTGTGCCAGTGCTCTTGGCAAAGGTAACTTGCACTTCTGTGATGGCACCATTAATGCTGAAAAGTACATATAGAGTTTGGAGCACAATATGCTGCCTTCAAGAAGACATTTTTTCCAGAGACACCCGTACATTTTTCAACAAGACAATGCAAAACCATATTTTGAAGCGCACACCTTAAGACTTGTTTGCAGGAAAAATCTGACAAAATTACACCTGAAACACTTCATTACATGGTGTCTTCAATCCCTAAACATCTTTTAAGTGTTGTGAAAATGAATGGCAACATTACAAAGGCTTTACTATCCTAATTTTTTTTGGAATAAGTTGCCGGTTTGAATGACAGGCAAGAATGTATATTTACAAATGCAATGAAGTTGACCAGACAAAACATGACATTTTGTGTTCATATTGTCTGCAATGAAATAAAAGTCAAGGTAAATTTAGAAATTACTACTTTCTTTTTTATTTGCGTTTTCCATACTGTCCCAACTTCTTCTGATTTGGGATAGTATTTCACATCTACCTTTCACTGGAAAAAGCTTTAAAAAATCATCTTCAGATTGCTTATTGGCATTCTAAGCAAGTCTAGAAAATTTTCAGGATTTAAATTTTGTCAGGATTCTGGTCAAATTATAGTACTGATAATGTTATAATTAAGGTTAGTAATGACATTTACTTGAATACGGAATATGGTCTGTTCTATTACTGCTCAATCTCAGTGCTGCTTTTGATTCCATGTACCATAGAGCTCTTGTAAATAGACTAAAGAATGGGGTTGGACTCTCAGAAACTTTCATCTTTAAATGGTTCAGTTTGTACGTGCAGGAACTACTTGAAGAACTACTTTGACAAAATATGTATTAATGTTTCTTTGAGAGTGCCAGTAACCTGTTGGGTGCTACAGGGTTCAATTCTTGGGAGACACTTATACATGCTTTTTCTTGCTCTTGGCCAAATTCTACAAAATTAGGAGATATCTTACCACTGCAATGCAGATGATACTCACTAACTTAACCAAACCACTATAATCCCATTGGCTTTGTCTGAACAGCAACTGGATGGGATAAAACTTGCTGCATAAAAACTAAATAAAGATTACTAAATTAGCATCTTTCACCTTCAGAACTTCAAAATTAGGAAGGTGTGTACAATATGGGCTGTTTGTGTGTGATAGGGGAGGGTGTTAATCCAATAAACATCTCACTTTGTGGCATGTGATTCGTGGGGCATGATAATGTAAGCTTGCAAGTTCTGAACACAACTTCAATATGTGTTTATAATGGCTGTGCTGGTGTTTCGGGAAGATTCAGATTTAAGATAATGCTAACCCTAGACATGTCAACCTGCAACAACTCATTTCAGGGAGGTCCCCTACCCCGCCTACAGATTACATAGACCATAGGTTGGTTATTGCCAGGCTATCTGTGATAGGTTGGAGCCAAACTTGGCAGAAACAACATTAATCTTCCTCCTCTCCCTGAAGTTTTTTTTTTCTAGTTTACAATAGTGTAAATAATTTTCTCGTTCTGTATATACAGATGCTGAAGAAGCTCAGTACCTAGCTGTGGAGGAAATATACAAGGCAACATGATGACCAAAGCAAAGCCGCAGAAGGTATGCAATCATGCAGGCATGAAAAGGTCCTTTTACTTCAGAAGAACCATCATTTTGCTCACTTTTGTATGAAGTATGCTAAGGCCTACTTATAAATAAGTAGTTATTTCACAACTGCTTATTGTGTTGCTTTCAGTAACGAAGGCTAAATAATTAATGTAGTTAATTAATGATCCAATTAATGTAAACTGCAAGATAACCAAACTAAATTGTCTGACATTATTATCAAAGATCATTTTGCCAGTAAACCAGGCATCCAGAAGTGATTGCTAACCTGATAACGTCTAATGATGATTGATGAAGCCAAAATTGGTCAAAATTCTGAAGACCAATTAATGTGGGTCAAATCTGATATTTTTGGAGTAGCACAGTGCATCCATGGATTTATAATAATTCACTGAAACAATAATTGATCAAACCAATATGAGCATGCATTAATTATCTTAAGTATTCTTGAGAAACAAATATCCATCTCACCAATTTCGCTCCCGAGTGATGACCTGAGAATGGCACCAGCTGAACTGACCACAGCACATGTCCTGTATGGGGTTTCGTTAAGCTTCTCTAGGGGTTGAGAAGGCACCAGCTTCTCCCAGCCCAAGCTGGTGAAGGGCTCCTCAGCACCATTCACCTCAATGACCTGGCCTTGCTGCTTTATCTGACATAGTAGCTCCTGCTGTCCTTGTTGCTTTCTTTCCAGAGGCATGTAAGTCACCTTGTAGGAATTGATATCTGTGTACTTCCTTTGGGCATTCTGTAGGCGTAAACTCAGCATACTGGATGAAACAGAGCCACTCCACAGACCTTGGACCACCCTCCTGCCCTTGGTGTAATATTCCTCCCAGTCATCTGAGCTCTTTCTATTGATCTTCCACAAATTCAATATGGGTTTTTGGGGTGGTTCCTCTACATTGTTTTTGTGTTCTCTCTGCTCCTCCACTGGCTTCATAGATGTGGTGAGATTGGTTATGTTGCTATTAGGCCCTTGCAGGGTTCTTGAGGTCCTGTTGCTTTGAAGGATAAAATATGGATGTGTGGTGGAGTAGAGCAAGTTTGAGCTACTTGCTCTACTCCACAAGATATATAAGAGCAGCACCCAGATCAGCAAACCCACCAGGCCCAGTTTTCCTAGCTTCATGCTGTAGGCCTTGGCTCATCACACTTCAGTCAGTCCTAAGAAACAAAACAGAGAATCAGAATCAGAATCAGAATCGTGTTTATTGGCTAAGTATGTGAGTGAACACATACAAGGAATTTGATTCCGGCAGGTGGTGTCTCTCAAGTACAGAGTAGTAATGGTGAGAACAGAACAGTAAACAATGTAGAAACACAATGAATACTTTGTGAATGAATACTTGTTTACAGAAATAAGAGTACTTGTTTTTAAATGGCTTTTAAAAGGCATTTTTTATGACTCTTAAAAAGACTCTTATCGTGGCAGACATGACCCTTCTAGACAGGCGATTCTAAATTTTTCTCAAACCATTATGACCAAATATTCTTTCCCAACAGATGTGTAAATATGGAGCATAGTAAGCCTTGGTGGTACAAAAGTGCCTCGTGGAAAGCAGAATTTCCATCACTACAAAAAATTGCATAATGTGTTCAGCAAAGCCCAATGATATAAACAGAAAATCTAGATAACCTAGATTACCTGCCTTGAAAAAAGTATGTATATTATTATATTATAGCACGATCTGTAAGCAAAATGGGTAAACTAATGATGCATGTACAAATCCTATTTCCAGAAAACTTTTGTAAAAACAAAAATAAGATAAGATAAGAGATAAGATAAGAGATTTTTATTGTCATTGTATCAGGATACAACACAAGTTGTTTGGTAGCTCTCAGGTACCAGCAGCAGAAGAAAGTATACTTAAAAGAAAAATAGACAAATAAGAAAAATAAAAAAATAACAATATAAAAGTGCAAAGTACAATATAATAAATTATTCAGTATTGTAGTGAGGTAGATGAGGTGAGGTACAGAGATAAAAAAATATAAATTTTATATATATACATACACATACACACACATGCACACAGGCATATTATGTGACATGTGTGAGACACATATATAATATGTATAACACATACATGTATACACATAAGTATCAATATATGTAACAGTCTAGATCTAAAATAGTAACTGTAGTTACGTTGGGGTGGTGAGAGATATTCAGTTTACCGGTTGTTTACAGATGGGACAGGTTATTTACAGGTGATATTACAGTGTGAGGGGTCAGGAAGTGATTTTGTTTGTGTCTTCAGTGTTGTGTGGTGGGATGGTATGTAATGTAATGGAGGCCACAGCTTTTGGGAAGAAGCTGTTCCTCAGTCTGTTTGTTCGTGATTTGATGGACCTCAATCTTTTGCCTGATGGAAGGGGAACAAAAAATTTATGACCTGGGTGGGTGGGGCCCTTGATGATGTTGCCAGCCCCCTTATGTAGGCCCGGAAGCTTGGTACGAACAATCCTTTGTGCAGTTTTGACCGTCCGGGCCAAGGCTCTCCAGTTCTCTGCAGTGCAGCTGGAGAACCACACAGTAGCTCCAAAGCAGAGGATGGTCTCTATTGTGCTCCTGTAGCAGGAGCTAGGAGCTGAGTGGGGACTCTGGCTTTTTTGAGTTTCGTCAAGAAGAACAGTCTCTGCTGAGCTTTCTTCACCAGGTGGGAGGTGTTAACTGTCCACTTCAGGTCCTTTGTGATGTGGAGCCCCAGGAATTAGATGTCATCAACCCTCTCTACTTTCTCTCCATTTATGTGGAGGGGGGATGGTGTCGTTTTCCTGGCTCTCCTAAAGTCCACAACAATCTTCTTTGTTTTGGACGTGTTTAGGACAAGGTTGCTGTCTGAGCACCACTGTACCAGATGTTGAACCTTCTCTCTGTAGTGGGTCTCATCTCATCAGTCCCACTATAGTGGTGTCATCAGCAAATTTCACTATGGTGTTGTTGGAGTGGATGGGTGTGCAGTCATGGGTGAACATGGTGAATAATGCTGGGCTGAGGACGCAGCGTTGTGGTGCTCCCGTGTTCAGGGTGAGAATGGATGATGTGCAGTTTCCCACCCTGACATTTTGTGGCCTGTTGGTCAGAAAATCCAGTATCCATGAGCAGAGAGTAGTGAGATACTCCTAGATTGTTGAGCTTGTTGACCAGTTTGTGTGGGATTATGGTATTGAAAGCGGAGCTGAAGTCAACAAATAGCATCCTTGCTATTTTCTTGCATATGTGTTGGGATGCTCCAGATGGGACAGGGTAGCATGAAGTGCCATTGAGATGTAATCATTTAACTTGGAGCTTGTCACTGTTGTCAATTCTTATTGAAATTAAAGGCTGCTCTTCTATGTTGCTGGTATAACCATGGGGTAACTGCCCCATTAAATAGCATATCATAACTGGTTGTGCCAAGTTTATCTACTTCATATGTCTAGGATCTTTTAAATTAATGTAAAAGAGTTTGGGATTTGGGCACCCTGTTATTTGCGAAATGGCTTTAATTTAATCACATTTAGATGGCTTACAAGCTTGAAATGCCAATACAAAATCCTGCAGCAGAACCTCAACAGGCTTTATTCAAGACGTAAGTCAATGCTTGATGCATAACCTAGAGCTTCAGATCACAGACTGACGACCAGACATTTTCTTGTAGAGAGTAGAATTAATTACTATTAATTATGGTAAGTGGGCAATGTCCTAAAGCAACAAAGCATCCCAACACCATCACGCTGCCAACCCCACGGCTGTGGGTATGATGGGTCAGTTGTGCAATACTGTGATACTGGAGATCTCCAGCTCTGTCCAGAGCACCAAGTTCCTTGGTGTTCACATCACAGAGAACCTCACGTGGACCCTCAACACCAGCCCCATCACCAAGAAGGCACAGCAGCGTCTCTACTTCCTGCGGAGACTGAGGAGAGCGCACCTTCCACCCCCAATACTCACCATGTTCTACAGAGGGACCATAGAGAGCATCCTCTGCAGCTGCATCACAGCCTGGTACGGGAACTGCAACACTTCAGACCGCAAGACCCTACAGAGGGTTGTGAGAACAGCTGAGAAGATCATTGGAGTCTCTCTCCCCTCTGTCACAGACATCTACTTCAAACGCTGCATCCGTAAAGCCACCAGCATTGTGGACGACCCCACACACCCCTCACACACTCTTTTCTCCCTCCTCCCATCTGCTACTACTACTACTACTACTAAACAAACACTAGACTTGGCATGTTTTACAGATGCTGCAGATAGCACGGGCATCCCCTTACTTTGTGAAATAAAGCTGTACTTCCTGTGCCACTATTTTATTCAAGATTCAAGAAGTTAGTCACATACACAGTTATATGTTATAAGTTATAAGTACAGATTGCATTGAAATGTACCCCTAAACTGCTCATAAGACTGTACAATGACTTAAACCAATTCTGGAAATAAAAATAGAATAGAGAATAATTTATAACAGGTAAAACTAACAACAAATCTAAGAAAAAATAATATATGTAAAATTTATTAAATCTGCAATGGCAGATTATCTTTCAAACACTTCCATTTATTGCTACAACCATCAGTTTTGATTAACAAAAGAATGAGCTTGTATTGCTGCTCACTGAGGCAAAATGTTCTTACTCATATTCAGATCGTAGTCAAATCAAGAATGTGTTGGTTTGTTTTTGTTAATATGTATTTCAAACAATAACATTAGCAAGCATAAATAAGTTAGAGCTAAACCAGCCTTAATCTTCAGTTATCATCGTTAACCCAAAGCAGTAGAGCAGGTTTAACCAACGTGAAAGACCAAAAAAAAAAAACTATGCCGCCTTTTTAATCTACTATGACTCTGTGGTGTCTGTGAACCAGGTCATTGGGTTGACAGACAGTGATAGTTACAAAATGAAAGACAAAAGCTGTAAATTGGCATGAAAATGCAAGAGTAAGGATGTCAACAAATTCTTTAGTGGTAAGCTACAACTTCCCTGACTGAGACACACTGCCAAGCAGGTCAATAGCTTTTAAAACTTTAAAAAGCATTTAAGCCTTCCATCTATGTCTGGAATGAAAACATGCAGCCATCTTTTTAGCAGGTGTAGCAGGCGCCCTTGGTGACTAGCCTCGAGCGGAGTGATGGGGGAGAAGGAGGGGTCATCCTACCCACCAAGAGATCAGTCTTATTCTATTGGACTCTTAGCCAAAAATAGTTGCAGCACCACCAGGGATTGAACCAATAACTTTCCGATGATAGGGCCAACAACAGAACCAGCAATCTTCCAAAGGCAGGGCCAATGCTTAGACAGCTACACTACTCAGGAGCCACCCCTAGCTTGAGCTTACATTCTATAAAACAAGATACAGTATATTGACCCCTTGTGCATCGTCATGTCAATAAAAAGTTCTAAAAATGATCTTTTGAAAGAGACTACCTAATGGGAGTTAGCATAAAATAAACTATCATTAACAAGAACGGAACGCTTAAGTGGATCAAAGATGTCTTTCCTCTGTGTATTGGCTCAATAAAGCCTTGACTTCACTTTTGGGCGATTTGTTCATGTTTTTTCTCCATTTTTAGCACCAAGAGCAGACACACAGTTTAAAATGGTGGATGAAATCCCTATACTCTTTCATCTGGAACAATCACCATTTACTTATGTCAATTAGGGACCTAAAAAATGTGAGCCCAAGCGTGGGGGACCCACCTCTCCCCGCCTCCCCACTCACGTCAGCAAAAATGGGAGGGGCGCTTTACGAGACTAGACAAGTTGATTGGCCCTTGCTGAATACAGGTGAAATATTGCGTAGGCGGAAAATGGGTGGGCTTACACTGCTCTCCGCTAGCGAAAATTCTGCTATAAAAAGTTCCTCTGGTTTTTTGTTGTACAGTCTTTTTGATGTATATGTTTCTGTCCAATTGTGCAAGGTTTTAAATAAATATACAGAAATACATGTTCTAGCTTGTTCTGGCCTGGTCTAGGAAAGATGTGGCTGAGTTATTAAGTTATTGGCTTTGTTCTGCTTTTTCAGCAAAACATCTTTCAAAAGTGAGAGCAGCTCATTACTTTCTAGACCTTGCATTCTGCAGTCTGCTGGTATGGTTTTGCCCAGATAATCACCATGGTAATAAATTAATGCCAATTCTGCCATAGTTCCATGTAAAATTGCATAAATATGTTTATCTTACAAAATTCTGCTCTAGTCCAGAGCACTGGAGCTTCTTCCTGTATTTACTTTCTCACTCACCAGACCATCTGTGTAATAAGCAGCATAAATGTTCTCACAGATTTTGGTTTACTTGGATTTTCATCTAATGTGGGAAAAAAAACACTAAACCAAGGGAAAAATGCTTCAAGTATACAAAATCATAAACTGATTAACTTTAGAGCAGACAAACTATAGATGTGAACATGGCCAAAATGCACAGTGTACTGGAGCTCATTATCAGGTTGGTGTTGCACTGAAGGCACTTAGTTAAGCGCCTCCATTCTAGGATACGGTATTGAACTGACGAATGGAGCTGAGCTTAGCTCCAACGAGGGCAGTTGCTACTGAGCGCCCGTCGTAGCTTTCTCCTCCTGAGCGCCGGTTCCTCTGTTGCTGGTTTTGAAAGTAAAGACTCTTTGTTAACTGCCCTGGTTTCCAGACTCACCTCCATTCGTGACACTGTCTACAACTGTCAACTGGTGATGAATGTTTTAAACTTTTGGCCATTGTACAATTTGTCATATCATTTGTATTATTAAATTTTAAGTGTGATTACACAATAAAAAATTAATAATAAAATGTACATTCTTGATGAATCAGCTTCATTATTACATTGCATTTTGAATGATAAATTGGATATCTGCAAATCAGTATAACACAATATTGTGCCGATTCTCAAAAATCCACAATATGACACTGTGACAACAACATGACTGATATTTTTTCAACAGGAGCTTTTTCCTGTTTTTATTTTCTCAAAAAAAGACAAAAATGCGTTTACAAACTCATCAGCTGATTCAGACCAGAGCAAACAACCTATAGGTGTGAAAATCATCTAAATGTACAGTGTAGTGTATCACTTTTTTTTTGTGCTGTCCACCAACCTCACCTCCATACACCCACCTCAGGTCAGGTTAGTCTGCCAGAAAACTTCTGTATACAACTGTTGGTATACATGTTTGAACATTTTGTAATGAGGTATTTTTTAACTGGTCTGCTGCCTTTTTACAAAATGCAATCCTTATCATAACTTGTTCCATCACTTCCACCCTATTGTACTGCAAAACAAAAGCTGTATACACATCAACACGAAAGTTGGTTTCACATAAGCCTAACCAGCATAGCAACACCCTTCACTTACAATCATCTGCTCACCACAGAAACAACTGTTGCCAAAATGAAGACACACAAAGTACAAAGGAAAAAAAAGAACTAAAACTTGATTTGAAAAGATTTTAAAAACCTAGATCTGATCAACCTATGCCTAACGTACTGCAAGTGCATGCATGAAAAATGTTTATGTACTTTCAATGACCTTTTAAAATTTGCTTTTACATTTCGACACAGCCCATTTTAGCTTTTGTAGAAAAAAGAGCATTTTGCGAACAGGTCTCATGTTTCCATGGCTCTCAGTAAATGGGCTTTCTTTGCAGTTTTGTACAAAATAGAATTGATTTGTGTGAAAAACTGACAAGCTGCAAAAGCCATATGATTCCATTAAGTGATGTTAGGTGATTAAAGCTGGCAGTTCTCCTTTCATGACACCATGATCTGAGCCATAGTAGTTGTGATCTAAACCATAAGGCAAACTCCTTATATCTGGCAGCAGCTACTGATCAAGGATTTCTATCCACAATGATTTTATGGAGTTCCTGTGGATTCATAACTTCTGAATGACCAATTAAGGGGCCAGTTGTTCAATATAGCATAAGATATGCAACACAGTAAGACCCCCTCATGGTTCCTGCAATATCCTGCCTGAGAGAGACAGAGATTTTGATTGGCCGTAATACAATGACAGAACTCACATTTTCCAAAATTAAGCTTAATTAAAATTATTTCCTCATTTCACTGTGATTGATCTAGCAAGGCCCAGTAGCTCTATGCCCTGACAGGCAAAGCAACAAATAATACACATTTCAAAAGTTTATTGAACTTTATTGTAAGCCTAAGAAATAATTTTCTTGTCAGGCACAGTAGCTCTATGCAGAATAATTCTGTAATAGTCTGATCATTGCGATATCAATTTCTACTTTACCCACTGGAGGAATTTCCAGAGCTATGTTATCATGATTAGTGTTCCATGCCTACTTTATCCTATCCAGAACTATGGGAATTGTAGAACTACACAAAATCATATACAAATGTACATCAGTACAGAACACCACTCCTTTCTGAGGCTTGAATGTAATAAAAAGGAAGAGCTGCTAAACTTAAACTTACGTTGATCATGAAGTGGAGTCCACAGATAATCCAACATGTTCTGGATCAAAATCCATTCATTTTTGCAGCCCAGTTAGACATCCATACTAACGTTTCTGTAACTACATTTAGAATCTTAAAAATACAAAACTAAGACCATTTGAGATAATATTATAGTAATAAAACCTCCCTAAACTGCACAGAGCATGCTTCTGCACTGCAACTACTGCACCTCTTACCCTGCGATGTGCTCAGAAACGTTTCCTAGTCTGACTTCTAACAGTCTTCTATGATTTTTCTTCGAAAGAGATACTGCATAGACTTCGAGGAAAGGTTCAGTGGTTTTAAACGTCTGGAATAAAGCAATGACATACCGCTGTCATCTTCAGAACAATCAGGCTTACCGCAGAATGACTCCATGACTCTACAACGCCCTACTGTGGTGTTTACCTATTCAGGTGGGCGGAGTAACCAGACCAGCAGCACCGGCGGTGAGTTTCACTACAACTGTGTTGTGCAAGACATCTAGCAGTTCACACACAGCATTTGTGCTGTGGAGTGCTACGAAGCTGACCTGAGCCAAACCAAAGTCAGGTCGAACCGGCTAAACATAAAAACGCTTAATTTACCTCAATACTCATATAATCAAAGTACATTTTAAAATTTAACATGAGACAACTGGCAATTTTTTATTTACATAAAATATCTGTATCCATGGCATTTCCACCACAGTGATGTAATTTCCTGCTTAAAGTCTATATCACTGGAAGGTAACAACAGTTCTCATGTTGCTGTAGGAGATGTACATTTTTATGAGCAGCTACTAAAGAATAATAAATGTGGATCTTGCGTAAGCAGGAATATTAATTTTACATGCAGCATGGGCTAGCTTTCAAATCAAAGCTAATATGTCAAGGTACCTTGTAGTTTTCCCAAAATACTACTGAAATTTCTTTTCCACAACTGCTATTTCTACTACACTTCCATGTTTGTGGGAATGACTGAATGCTAATTGGGTTTATGCCAAATGTGTACCTAATTAAAAAACTGTCCAACTATTCAGCAATACCGGGTACAGCCATATGTGATGGGCAGAACAGCTGACATGCTTTAGAAAAGTCAAAAGTCAAGAGACCACTGGCTTGTCCCATTTGAATTTATCTCCCTTTTTTCAGATTTTTTAATAAAAATTTTATTAAATTTGTGTTTCTTTTGGTCATCAGGAATTTTATGTTTCTACCCTTTGTTAAATTCATTTAGTTAATTAATTTAATTAAGTGTTATAATTTTTTTCATAAACCAATATATAATGCACACTGTTTTATTTATATACTATATATACAGTTGAGGAAATAATTATTTGATCCCTCGCTGATTTTGTAATTTTGTCCAATGACAAAGAAATGAAAAGTCTCAGAACAGGATCATTTTAATGGTAGGTTTATTTAACAGTGAGAGACAGCACATCAAAAGGAAAATTGAAAAAATAACTTAAAACTGCAAGGCCCCACTAGCATACACATGCCAGTATAACTGATAAATTATCAGTACCCTTAAAGTTTGCTAATCAAGTCTGCCTATCTATCTATCCTGATGATGGGGTGAGCAGTAAGTGACTGATGCATGACACTGGCCACTATTGGGTTGCCTTTCCATCATTATATATATCAAAGACCCTCATTGCCTTTAATCACTACTATGGCTGCTGTGGTGGATGTTATCTAAATCACAAGGCCAAAAAATGTATCACATTTCATTATGTTGAGAGCTTTAATAGAATAAAATCACTCAGTGGAAATACTTTTCCTACCCTTTTCTCAACTTTCTCAACAAAGTCTTGAGAACATGCCAAAGAAAAGAAAACAGCAAATTAACCTGTTATTGGGCTGTATTTTATTATGGTCTAGTCTGAATACCAAACAGGGAATGTGATTAATACCAAACAGGGGATGGCACCTGCCCCTAAACTAATATACTTAGACAACAGAATTTAACAACATAATGGACTGTTGGTGCGCACATGACCTAACCTGTTCCAAGTCCAAGGGGATTAGGATAAGGAAAGAAAGAGAAAAGTCTGAGAGAGAGAGAGAGAGAGAGAGAGAGAGAGAGAGAGAGAGAGAGTACACAAGACTAATGGTGAACAATAGACAGGCAAAACCACTGTACAGACAGAGCAAACAGCCCTAATGAACTGACACTGAGACAAGACTGAGTAAACAAAGGAACAATCATCTGAACACACAGTAAACATGGGGGCCCAAAAGCTGTTGCACTCTTTTCCACTGCAGAGGTGTGAGAAGAGAGACATACAGAAAAGCATTTCAGAATTGGGAAGCCTGCACAAAACATGAAGAACGTTTCTTACACTAATCCACCCAAATTTTCAGCTATGCCTTGGTTACCTCTTCATGTTAAAGTGACATACACATGTCTTTGTGTATATAGTCTGGCATGCAAATGGAGCAGTCAGGGGCATAAAGCTTTTTTTCTCACAACATATGATGAGAAAATCTGAAAGACAGATGACACAGCAAACTACAAATAAATGCTCATGCACCCTCTTGCACTCTCCTGTGTTTGCTCAGAGATTTACTTCCTTAAGGATCTTAAATGGGGCCACGTACCTAGGGCTGAGTTTTTTTGCTTGGGAGCCACAGTTTAAGATCCTTTGTAGACAGCCATACTCTGTCCCCTGGTCTGTAGTTGGGTTCCTCAGTTCCTGGTTCAACCTTTCCGCCTAGCCATTGGATTGGGGGTGGTACCCAGACGTCAGACTAATTTTAATCCCCAATTTATCCATAAACTCCCTCCAGACCTGAGAGGTGTACTAAGGACCCCTGTCAAAAACAATGTTTTCAGGCAAACCAAAAAACCAAAAAAGTTAAACATGATCTTCAACATGATGAGTTTGGATACAGAGGGCAACTTCAGCAAAGGCACGAGTCTACAGCTTTTCGAAAATCAAGTTCAAGTTCAAGTTCAAGTTCGGTTTATATATATTATATATTATATATATATATGTAAGAAGAATATTTACAGATATATAAAGAAACTGTGTGAAGGGCACATTGGGTAAAGTGCGAT
>JBBPDA010109296.1:0-10405 GCA_037974385.1 Arnoldichthys spilopterus
AAACCGGAGAACCCGGAGGAAACCAACGCGAACACGGGGAGAGCTTGCAAACTCCGCACAGAAAGGCACCTGTGGCCAACTCGGGGATCAAACCCAGGACCTTCTTGGACTGAGATTACAAATAAAATAAGTGAATAAAGTAAATATGTGGACTGAGATTATAAATAAATAACAGACGCAACTACTATAATACATACATACGCCAAGTGCTTACAATAACTACAGACAGCAACTACTGCAATAAATACATACGTCAAGTTCTCATACTACTACAGAGAACAGCTACTACAATAAAAACATATGCCAGGTGCTTTCAAAAATTACAATATAACCAGTTGACAAGTGCTACAGTAAAACTAAGTGGAACATTATTCTCTGGATGACGTCTGGTCGGTGATCGGGAAGCAACAGTTCATATGTGACCACTAGGCTTATGTGCTGAGGTGGGTGGGGAACAGTTGAGTCTTAATTTACTTTAACCCTTCTGGTCAATTATTTGGTCGAGTGCAATTTTAGTCCCTGTATCTTATTAACATGTGCACTGAACTTAACTCGACCTGACTGTTCCATCTCTACCACTTGGTTTAGGTCAGTTGTGGTCAAAAAATCCACTGGTGTTTCACTGTGCCTGTTATTATTGGACCTTTTCAGTGAACTTCTTCACCGGCCATTAGACAAAGTCATGCAGGTTGCAGGTGTTCCTGTTCCACTGACAGACATTTGAGGATGTTTTATGGATTTCTAACAGCAGTTTTAAGATAATCCAAGAATTGTATTAGATTTTTAGATGTTTATGTAGAGTTTTACTATAAAAATTAATTTTGACTGTACGATAGAGGCCTTTATTTAATAAACTATGAGATAATTGATTCAAATTAAACCTTATTCTTATTATTGCCCCAAAGTAACATGAAATGCAAAGAAAAAAACTAGTATTATTAAACTATAAGTGCTATTAAAACAGGTTCGCTGACTACCAGACTGCAAAGAGGACCCTTGTTCCTACAACAGACGTCTCCATTCATTTTTACAACTAATATGGCTAAAATGCCTCAGCGCTAGCATACGCAGTGTGGTCTGAACACACGTCCCTAGCACCATTGGGTGATTAAAACAGACGTCACAATCCTGCCTTCGCCTCACAGACACACACTCACACGCTGCCAGCAAACACACAGCTCCCCCAGATCACTGCCTTCGAGTCACCACTTTCACTCAATGCTAGCAGCACCTAGCGTCACCGGTTCACAGGTAGTTGGTCATCCCTGCAAACACAGAGCAGTCAAGTAGATCAACACCTTTGTGGGAAATACAACACCTTGCCAGAACACTGTCCGTGGATCTGGAGAATCAGCAGGATTAGGCAAAGGAACTTTGTCCCAGAGGATCAGCAAAAGGCCTTAATCAGTGAGAAAACCTGGTTCAGATGAAGCCACTAACAAATATCTGTTCATCAGAGGAATGAAGTACTGAATTACAGCTGCTCACATTTTCCCTCAACAGTTTACAGTTATACACACTTTCATACTTCACATTCTAGAGACATGTGCCTTGTGCACTTACTTCTGTGGAATAAAGCTAAAGTTTGTCCAAAAAGTCTTTACATTTAAAGCTCTGCACTTTTGTGAAAAAAGTTGCTTATTTGTTAACAATGAATAAATGGGGCCAAGACACTTGATTTGGCCAGGCAGGTGCATTTGATTGGCTGAGAAAGTCTAATGTTCTTAGCCAATGAGAAAACACATTTGTAAAAATATACTTAGACACTGCAAAAACCAAAATCTAAGCAATTCTTAAAAACTGGATAAAATACACTATAAGTGATCATAATTTTTTGTGTTTTGCAGTGCACATTAGATAGCTAAAAAATGTTTCTATATTTTCTTATATTTTGCTCATTTCGCTTGTTTCTAGAAGTCTTACTAAATACATGTTGCCCATTAACAGATAAAAAAACCCCAAACATCTGATTTACAATATATTTTCTCTAGTTCTCAAGATGTAGCTTTTTGTAGTTTATCTATTTAAGCTTCTTATTTTATTTAAATGTTTATTTTTAAAGAAATGTAAAAAATACGTAAATGCTGACTATTGACCCAATAGTCACGGACCACAACACAGATGTAAAAATACTAGTTACAAGCTAATCGTGTAACACGTGATGGTACGTGATCAAGAGCGGATTAAGAGACGGTGTAAATACTGTGTTATGGATATAAATAAAATAAAGAAATAAAATAACATGAGAAATATTTTCTTTTAGTGTCAGCTAGCTGAATTATCAAATCTATGCTAACTCGGCTAAGAGTTTAGCTTAATCAGCCAGCTAACCTTGCTTTCTGAAGGCAAATGTAAAATCACTGTGAAACGATCAGAGCAAATTCACGTGTAGTTTCTCAAAAAAAACGTATTTTCTTTTACTTTAGTACATGCAGGTGAACTGTGACTACAGGAATTTACTCTGCCCACCCTGCTGCCCCTTACGGCCCCACATACACACACACGAACACGTAGAAACGTTTGCAGGCCTTTGATCCAGTCTTCAGAATGTTAGCCCTGGTTGCCTCCCCCTCACACCTAACAAAGCGCTAAGTCACCCCATTCAGCCAAGCAGGCGAGTCAGCTGGGTCAACAGTGTCTCCGCCGGGGTCATATCGGGCAGCGGTTAATGTCACGTCTAGAGAGGAGTGGTGAACAAACATGAGTAATGAGAGAAAGAGAGAGAAAGAGGGAGAGAGAGAGAGAGAGAGAGAGAGAGAGAGAGAGAGAGAGAGAGAGAGAGAGACTGAAAGATATGAAGGAATATACACTGCCCATTGGCCCAATGACTTCTTCTCCCATTCTAATGCAAAGGGTGGCACTTCTTCAGCGGTTTCCACAGCTGGGTATGACATTATCATTTCAGTCATGTAGTAGCACTAAACTAGTGTTGGAACAAGCAGCCAGGCAGGAGGGCCGGAAGGAATGACACTGGGAAGGACTGGGCTCTGTAATACAGCCTACCTATCAGAGATAAAAAACAATAAGACAATATATTACTGCCATGACAACTGATGTCAGAGTGGGGTTTTTTTTAGGGAACACTTGGGTCAACAACACGGAATGGATCATAAACAGGCCGACAAAGACCAACTATAGAGAGCCTGAAAACAACAACGACTGTCTAGACTGCAGCTAATTGGATGCCAGCTCATTATGACATCATCATGTTCTATTTAGTTTGAACTGTTTGATCTAAGAATTTCATTAAGACACTAAACCAAACGTTTATCTCAGTTAACTCGATTCATGTCACTCGCGACTGTTACACATTAAATGTAATTATTGCTTAGCCCCGCCCACATGGTCATACATCAATAAAATCCCTTCATTCCTGACCACATTACAGCATAGTGTTGTCTTCATTAAACAATAAAACAATGAAACTTCAACCATCTGTTCATCCTCTCTCAGCAGTGTGTCTGAAATAAACGTTGTAAAGTCAATACTAGATTTTTCTGTCCTTAACAATGTGCAAATATATGGATATTTAAGAAGATTGTGTCTCATTAGCCCATCTAATGGATGAATGAGAAAATGTGCTATTGTAATGCTATTGACTCTTATTGTCAGAATCTGGTTAACAAAGAGTGTGCAGTGATATCACTGCAGCGATGGGAACATACTTTATTGATCCTGAGGGAACCCATTTTTTTCGAACCCATCACATGTGCACATGTAGAGCAGTGGGCAGCTATCAACTGCACCTGGGGAGCAGTATAGTGGGATGGGACCTTGCTCAAGAGAACCTCAGTGGTGCCTGGAACCTGCAACCTTCTGTTCACAACCAGTAGACCACCACTATCCCCTCGGTTTGACTGGGTGGCAAAACATGCTGCAACATGGCTGAATTTAGTAGGAAACGAGTAGTAAAATGAACAATTATCTGCTTAAATTAAAGACAAGTGGGCTCTACAGTGATGCTTACAACTTGCCAAACAACCAGTGGACCATGGACATTCACGTGGTCAGAAATCTGTTTTCCTTACATTCATTTCCTCCCACAAAATACCCAAAGCATAGGGCCTACAAAAACAGCTGTTAGGATTTCTGGCCAGTGTCCATGGGTCACTGGTTCTTAGGTATGTATGTTTTACTCCCTGTTTCACAGTTGTTGCCCCACCCATCCCCACCCCCCCCAGCCTACAAAAGGCAAGTGTTTCTGGGAATGTAAGCAGCTCATTGGCTTCTCTTTTGTTCAGCTTTGGGCAGTTTGTGAAAAGATCACCCTTATGTTCTGCTGAATCTGTACAATTATCTCTTTCCCATTTTAGGTGTGTTTTTTGCAGCTGAACACTAACTCTCCCACTCAGGAAAGGTTAATCTTCCTGCCACTCAGTGGGCATAACCTCCACCCACTGTGATATCAGGTACATACCCAGTACTGTCATTAAAGTCCTCAGGTGTCATGATAATTATCTTTCCACAATAGTGCAGCGCCCACCTCTACTGTATGTGATTCATAGTCTGACTAAAAATACTGCACTTCCATCTGCTCCTCACACTGTTCACCACCTTACACATTCCCACCTGTACGTTAAGGGACCCGGCCCAGAGTGACTCAACCATTTCGGGCAAGCTTGTGTTTTCCCCAGGTCACGATGGCAACCTGTTGACTCAGGGTGCTGACAGGAGAACTCGAGTCGTAACCGAGTTTGTTAAGTACATTCTGGGGTCAAAGGTTCGGTGGAAGACCACCCATAACCTCCATGCCTTCATCACCTCCAGAACTGACGACTGCAACAACACATCAGCAGAAGTCCTAAATAAACTCCAGAATCTCCAGAGCACTGCTGCATACCAACTCCATCCTGATCCAACTCCACACTCCTTCCTGAAATCTCTGTTCCTCTGATGCTCACTCCTGTCTAAGCCATGCAGACCAAGCAACAGACCTGGAGTGACAGAGGGTTTTCCATAGCTTCTCCCTCTCTCTGGAATAATCTCGCCAAACAAATCTGAGACTGTACTGATCAATCACTTCACAACTAGTTTGCCAAGTATTATTATTATTATTTTTTATTATTAATTTATTTAAAGATGTGAGTGTAAAGAGTGAGTGCCCTAAAAAGTTATGTATAAATAAAATAGTTAAAAATAATAATATTAATAATTATTATTTTTATTTATTTATTTATTTATTTACATTCTAAAAAGATTTTAATGTCAAATGTATTTGGGTCCCCTGAAAAGTTATCTATTAATAAAATAATAATTATTATTTACTACTTATTACTTTACTAATTATTATTATCATTTATTTATTTATTTATTTATTTATTTATTTATTTGTTTGTTTGTTTGTTTGTTTATTTAATTTTTTAAAAGGTTTTAATATAAAGAGTATTTGTGTGCCCTAAAAAGTTATCTATACATAAAATTATTAATATTATTATTAAGTGATAACTGATGTAGGCCTCTGGCTGCTGAGATCCTTATTAAAGTATTTCCACTTATGTTAACATTTCGCACCATCCTTTTCTCGGAAGATCTCTGAACCATTTGTCCCTCACTGAGGTTCAGCCAGACATCTCCACCGTCAGGTCACCCTTCCCCCGTGTGCGTCTAGATGAGAATACCATTCCAGCCTTCAGACGCTGGAGTGGGCGTTGGAGATTACTGCTGAGAATCCAGCTTCCCATTCTGCAGTCCAGCTGGCTGTCAGACACGAGGTGATAGAGCTGGAACAAACGTTCCCTCTCCACAGCCTCTGCTGAAGGCCTCACCACACAGGCCGCTCTTTCCTTGGCCTAGACACGTGTGCTGGTGTACTGACATGAGAGAGAAGGAACGGTGTCAGATGGAAGCCACTGGAGATGGAAGGGGAGATAATCAGGGGTCTTGTGGTGATCTGTTGTTCTTGGCCGTGTATTCGTACTTATCAGAAAAACGTTCTCTGCTCCCTCAGCAGGCCTGACTAGCACGTGGGAGGGTGAAGCCCACAGCTCCGCTCCAATGGTTTTTTGGTCCGAGACCTGGGCCAACCTTTCGTTTCCCTGGAGCATCCAAGGAAGGTTCAGAGGTTGAGCAGAGTGGAACAGCAGTGATCTTCAACTCCAGTTGTGCTTCCTGTTAGCATTGTATAATGCAGGACAGAGCTAACAGATGTTCTCCCTGAGTACTGTCCTGTATATACAGCATTTCATCTCTGTTAGAACAAAGCCTCATGTTGCTAAAACGTAACTACAGGAAGAGAGAAAAACATCTGTAACAATGTATCACGCCTCATTCTACAACGGACCCTGTACATGACCCTGATAGAACACTGCCTCTAGTGGCTGACTTCGAAATAGCACTTCACCAGTCAAAGGGCAGGTACCATGTGATGAGGCTGCTTAGTCCTACAGTCTTTCACATGTATTGTTTAGTTGTAGGTAAGTGTATCAAAAATGTTGTGATAGGTTGAGTCTCCTGTCCAGCTTCCCGCAATCTACAATGGACAAAGCAGTTTGGAGAATGAATGAATGAATGACTCAATTAATTAATGAGTGAATAATAAAAGACAAGTGAATAAATGAATGAATGAGTGAATGAATGAATGAATGAATGAAGGAGTGAATAATAAAAAACATAAATGAATGAATAATTGAATTAGTGAATGAATGAATGAATTAATGAATGAATGAATGAATGAATGAATGAATGAATGAGTTCATGGGTGAATAAAAAAGTCCATAAATGGATTAATGAATGAATGAATGCATAAGTGAATTAATGAATAAATGAATGAATTACTGAATGAATTAATGACTGAATGTATGCATGAATAAATGAATGAATATGTGAATGAATGAATGAAGGAGTGAATAATAAGAGCCATAAATGAATGCATGAATGAATGAATGAATGAATGAATGAATGAATGAATGAAAGACGTTAATGAATAAATGAATGAATTACTGAATGAATGAATGAATGAATGAATGAATGAATGAATGAATGAAAGACGTTAATGAATGAATGAATGAACCCGGTTTTACTGCGACTTCTTGTTGCATCATTCTGTCCTGCACTGTGGGACTGTAAAGCTACGAGCAGAGGGACGAAAGCGAAACTGTGTGTTTGGGATTTGTCCCAAACTGTAGTGTCAAGTCTTCAGAATATTTTAAATATGTTCTGTCTTCATCATAAAAAGAACATGAACAATATTAAATATATACTCCGGGGACCCTCACAGACCAAAGGGCCCTGTAGACCAACTTCACAGCTGTTTCCTGATGTGACTTTGACAGCCATGAACCCAGTCGTGGTTAAGTCACAGCTGTTTGTCAGAATCTGGCCCAGTCCCAGAGACCCTGGGAGCTCTGGGCAGGACCGGTGTGGCCGTGCAGGCCCTCTTCAGGGTCGTTACTGCCTCACCGCTCGGTTAGTTCCCCAGGTGGAAAACGTGGGACTGTGTTGGCAGACGCCTGAATGCTTCTGTCCTGGCAGTGGGACGATTCGGTGAATCAGTGTGTGCAGAGGAAATGGTTTCTGACTCCAGAAAGAGGCAGTGGTGTGAGGAACCCGTTCTCTTACTGGAACCCGTTTTTTGTGGTCGGGGCCCGGAGGCCGGACACATGAGTCAGTAGGTTTAACGTTATCAGGTCTCGCCTTTCAGTCAACAGTCTGCCTCACGTTCCGGACACCGGCACAGACCAGACTTTCACTCTTAGACATTTTCTCTCAATGTTAACACAAAGTTCTGGCTGTAGCGCAGTCTGGGGACATGGGCAGTGCTGCGGGCACTGGCCACTTTATTGGAAACCCTTGCTCAGAGACAGTAGTTTTTGCTCAGATCTGACCTTGGGTGGCGGGTCACTCTCAGCCTAGCAGTGACGGTATCTATGCTATAGCACCTGCACACTGCTGTGACCATGTCAGTGCTGAGAACGAAGCAGCTCTTAAATACCTGGTGATCAATCCTGAGGTCACTGAGGTCACTGAGGTCACACTGACCAATAAAGGAAAGGGGGGAGGGTGATAAACTGCAGGTGCACATGAGCTGCAGTTAATATACATCTGTATAGTGGAGCTCCTGGGAAGGGAGGTTTCCAGTAAAGTGGCCGGTGAGTGGAAGAAGTGGGGGGTGTTTTCAATAAAGTGGCCAGGGAGTGGGGAACAAGGTACATGTTTTTGATAAAGTGGCCAGAGAGTGGAAGGACGTAGTGTTTCTGATAAAGTGACCAACAGGTGGAAGGATGGGGTGTTTCTGATAAAGTGGCCAGAGAGTGGAAGGACATAGTGTTTCTGATAAAGTGGCCAGCAAGTGGAAGGATGGAGTGTTTCTGATAAAGTGGCCAGCGAGTGGAAGTACGGGGTCCAGCGAGTGGAGTTATGGGGTGTTTCTGATAAAGTGGCCAGCGAGTGAACGTATGGGGTGTTTCTGATAAAGTGGCCAGCGAGTGAACATATGGGATGTTTCTGATAAAGTGGCCAGAGAGTGGAGGTATGAGGTGTTTCTGATAAAGTGGCCAGCGAGTGAACATATGGGATGTTTCTGATAAAGTGGCCAGTAAGTGGAGGTATGGGGTGTTTCTGATAAAGTGGCCAGAGAGTGGAGGTATGGGATGTTTCTGATAAAGTGGCCAGCGAGTGAAAATACAGGGTGTTTCTGATAAAGTGGCCAGTAAGTGGAGGTATGGGGTGTTTCTGATAAAGTGGCCAGCGAGTGGCGGTATGGGGTGTTTCTGATAAAGTGGCCAGTGAAGGTAGAGCTTTGTTTGTTTTCAGATTCACTGATAATTATTAGTCTAAAGTTGCTCCACACACTCTGAACAAACACACACTCTCTCCCGCACACAAAAACACACACGGGGCGACACCCACACGGCTGTGTGCTTACGGTAAGGACGCGTGGCTCGATAAAGTCTACACTGAATCAGAATCGAGCAAACAGGCAGAGCTTTCTCCTCACAGCGGAAAAACAGGGCCTCCATGAATCACACACACACACACACACACACACAGGACAGGGAGTGACTAAGACAGCTGCAGACAGGTGAACTCATCCAGGTGGAAAGCACTAATGTAATAAGATGAATGAGGTTCTCCACTGTGGTAAAGAACCTTTCCCTCTGCCTCAGTGGAGTCAATCAGCCGAAGCGAGTCAGGCGCCTGTTTTGCAGCAGCGGAAAACGTGAGACAAAGTGTTTTTACTAGTTTAACACCAGCACATTCCTCTGTTCCACACCGTACGCACACGTTCTCACAATAACAGATGGTGTTGTGTGTGTTTCCCGCTCGTAGGAGCGGCGCTGTATAAATGAGGCGAGGCAGGGCAGGCACTGTAAGGCACTGTAATGACATTGCGCTTTTAATCAAATCCTGCATCAGCGGCGCATTATTAAACCATGATGTGCACTAATCACACTTGGCCTAGTGGTTCCGACGTAGCCCTTGTGAACTGAAGGTTGCAGGTTCCAGTCCCTGGGCACCACTAGAGTTCCCTTGAGTAAGGTACCGTCCCACTACACTGCTCCCCGGGCGCTGTTGGTAGCTGCCCGCTGCTCCACGTGTACACGTGTGATGGGTTAAATGCAGAGGTCACATTTCGTTGTGGTGCTAATGACACTAAAAAGGCTCCGGTGGAACAGAGCTGCTCCTGTTCTAGATGTGCTCGCACATGTTCACCTTGTGCACGAGCAGCAGGTTCCGCTACCCCAAAAACAGCCTCAGAGTCAAGACGTGTTGGCTGATCATCTGGGTCAGGAGGGCGACAGTGTGAGGGTGAGTCTCTCGAACAGCTTCTGTATGTCGCCTGCAGCTTTGGCCGAGTTCCTGCCTCATAACATCTTGATGCACGTGCCTCCGAGGCAGGAACTCAAACAAAGCGCCGCGCTGAAGGCTTCGCTCTGCCGCTTATGTAACTGCGGTGAATTTGTTTAGGAGTAAAGTCAGCGCGATGGGGCCGGAGCCCGTTCTCTCCCGGGACGGGTGAACTTTTCCCCTCGGCGCTGACGAGACGCAGGACTGCTTCTGACAGCACGGGCTACGGCTAATCCTCTGCTAAGGGTCAGCGCTCTGAGAGGAGGAGAGAGAGGCCAGGAGAGAGTGTGAGCAGCGCTGATGCCTTCAGATGTCTCAATCGCTCTGCGGCTGCAGTTCAGATTTAGCCACATCAGCCATAACATTAACACCACTGACGGGTGGCATGAATGCTATTGACTCTCTAGTTGTTTCAGTACAGTGCCACATGGGTCAGAGAGGTGGGATTTATCAGCAAGTGAACAGTCAGTTTCTGAAGTCGATGTGCTGGAAGCAGTTGCGTAGGGATCTGAGCCACTTTGATGAGTGATGTTCTAGACGACGGAGTCAGAGCGTCTCCAGAACAGCAGGTCTTGTGGAGGGTTCCAGGTGTGCAGTAGTTAGTACCTACCAACAGTGA
>JBBPDA010109297.1:0-10404 GCA_037974385.1 Arnoldichthys spilopterus
CATACTCTGATAGTACTGAAGTAATGATTCACTGCATACTCCGATAGTACTGAAGTAATGATTCACTGCATACTCCGGTAGTACTGAAGTAATGATTCACTGCATACTCCGGTAGTACTGAAGTAATGATTCACTGCATACTCCGATAGTACTGAAGTAATGATTCACTGCATACTCTGATAGTACTGAAGTAATGATTCACTGCATACTCCGGTAGTACTGAAGTAATGTATTCAGTACCATAAAAGTACTGGATTTAGACCCCAGTCCTACTAATCATGGAGCGTTTGTATAATTTTATGTCGTTATAGAAATCTTCTCTGCTTTCAGCACTTATTCTGGACATCCTGACGGTGGCTGGAGTTCAGAAGCTTGTCAAACGCAAGGGACCATGGGAAATGGCCCCGGGCTTCCTGGACTACGTGGCCATGGACGTGTCATCCTTTCCGTCGGCTCACGCCAGCAGGGCGGCCATGGTTTCCAAGTTTCTCCTGTCTCACCTGGTGCTGGCGGTGCCCCTGCGGATCCTGCTGGTGGTCTGGGCCTTCCTGGTGGGGCTGTCCCGGGTCCTTCTGGGCCGTCACCATGTCACAGACATGGCCTGCGGCTTTGCGCTGGGCTTGCTCCACTTCAGCCTGGTGGAAACGGTGTGGCTGTCGTCGAACACCTGCCAGACCCTTATCTCCATAGGAACGCTCAGCTGGAGCCCCTTCCGTTAAGACGCCGCTGTACAGGGACGGGTCTACTGGAGCTCAGTGCAGCACAGCAGCTTCCACCAGCTCAGGCAGAGCAAGACACGAGCTGAAGGAGGGTCGAATGATACCTGGATACTGTTTTTCTCTGCTGTAATATATACAGCGGTGCTTGAAAGTTTGGGAACCCTTCAAAATGTTCTGAATTTCTACAGGAATGTGATCAAACGCATCATCTGATTTTCAGACCTAAAGTCCTAAAATTGGTGAAGAAAATGTAAACAAATGAAACAAAAAATATTATTAAAAAAAAGAAAAAAGAAAATCTAATAAAACTGTGTGGCAAAAGTAAGTGAACCTGTGCTGTCAGTATGGGGTGAGACTCCCTTGTGCAGCCAAAACTGCAGCTGAACGTTTGAGGAGTTTTAGCCACGTTCCTCCATACAGAACAGCTCCAACTCTGAGATGTTGGTGGGTTTTCTCTCATGAACCGCTCGCTTTAGGTCTTTCCACAACATTTCATCTGGATTAAGGTCATGACTTTGACCTGGCTCTTCCAGAGCATTCGCGTTATTCTTCTTTTACCGTTCTTTGGTAGAACGACTGGTGTGTTTAGGATGGTTGTCTTGCTGCATCACCCACTGTCTCTTGAGATCCAGATGTCTTGACATTTTCCTTCAGATTCTCTGGTTTACCTCAAAATTCATTGATCCATCAATGATGGAAAACCATCCAGGCCCAGATGCAGCAAAACAGGCCCAAACCAGAACACTCCCACCACCATGTTTCACAGGTGGGATGAGGTTCTTATGCTGGAATGCAGTGTTTCTCTTTCTCCAAATGTAACGCTTCTCAACTGAGCTGAAAATTCTATTTTGGCTTCATCGTCCACAAAACATTCTTCTTTAATTCTTCTGCTTTGTCCACGTCATCTTTAGTGAACTAGACGTTCAGCAGTATTTTTGGGGGAGAACAGTGACTTTCTCCTTGCTACCCTGCCATACACACCATTGTTGTTTAGTGTTGTCCTGATGGTGGACTCATGTACATCAACATTCCCCAATGTGAGACAGGCCTTCAGTTGCCTAGTTACCATGGGTTCCTTGTGACCTCTCAAACTATTACACCCTGCAGTTTCCTCCATTTGTTCACAATCTGTCTGACTGTTGATTGGACCAACTCTTCAGAGGTGGTCTTGTAACCTTTTCCAGCTTTATGGACATCAACAATTTTTCTCTGAGGTCGTCAGACGCCTCCTTTGTTCGAGTCACGATACACATCCATAGATGTGCTGTATGTGGGATCAGGCCTTGGTGGATCCCTGTTCTTTCAATCTCCCACTCAAACCTGAACGTCATCCCAAGGGTTCACTTACTTTTGCCACACACTGGTTTGTTATTGGATCTTTTTTAATTATTATTATTTTAAATGACATGACCAAGTGTAATAATAATTATTTTTAAGTTTTCTTCGTCTACTTTTAGGACAGATGATGTGTTAGGACACAGTCGTAGAAAAATACAGAACATTTTAAAGGGTTCACTAACTTTCAAGCACCACTGTAAGATTATAACACTGATCAGATGTGATCAGTTATGGGGCGCTCACACACACACACACACACACACACACACACACACACTACCATTCAAAAGTATGGAATCAGTGAAGAAGTGTTAAAGCAGCGCAGAAGGACAGAACAGAGCTGTAGACGATCGTAACGTCAGCGAGAAACATGGAGATGATCCGGAATGAAGTTCTAAAAAAACAGATTGAAGTTCTAATAAAGCTCAATAACTAGGATGAAGTTCTAACTAACATTCAGAATACGGCAAGTTTCTCTCTATAGCGCGTTTTACAACTGACGTGTACCAATAAGGTTCTAATAAAATTCAAATCTGTGTTTTTAATAAAATCACGTTGAAATGAAGTTGTAATTAAAATAATAACTAGAAGCTCTAACGATGATCCAACGTGACGTTCTAATGAGAATCTGGCTTTCGAGGTTTACACAGAAATATCGTCCCGTGTGAAACATGTCAGTTACAAAATAGCGAGAATTTATTGAATTCCAAAGTTTAGAATGCTGTTGTACACAAACACACACACACACACACACACACGTATCCACAGGTTCTATTTATTAATTACGTATCAAATGATGTTTTCTTTGTTTTTCTATGTGTAAATGAGTTCATGGACACTACATAGAACACAGTGGAATTTGGCATTTTTATCAGTACATACTGTGCTGAAACTTTTGCACATGCCATTATTATTATTATTATTAATATTATTATTACTGTGATTATTATAACTATTGCTATTTTATTATTATTATTATTATTATTGTCATTATTACTATTATTGTTTTTGGGTTTTTTTGTAAAATTCAGCAGATTTACTTATTTAGCTTTAGAAAGTCTCGGCCTGTGGATTGTGATGTTCTGTGTGTGTGTGTGTGTGTGTGTGTGTGTGTGTGTGTGTGTGTGTGTTTTGCTGTGATGTACAGTGTGTTATAAATATGCTCTAGAAGTTTCCTGCTAGGACCTGATGCTGCGGGTGCACACACACAGTTACACACCACTCTCAGTTTTACCACACACTGAGACCACACCCCCACCCGACTATGCAACGGTTTTCTCGAAGACTGTGGATCTGCATGAATCGGGCGCTCGTCAGCCGCCCTGGTCACTACGGCATGATGCTTCTGATTTTTACCTGCATGTGTTAATGTTTTTCCTCCGCTCTTTATTATACTGACGTGTTTGTTTTGTGAGATTTTTGGTTCAAATTTTGCCTTTAACCTGTGTGAGTGAAAGTGTGCGGGTGTTTAAACCCTGTGTTCATACGGGTCTACCGTTCCTTTAGACCCGAGGGGCCCAACTGCAGTCCCATTAGAAATGAGTCATGAATAAACCAGACCAGCGCGCAGGCCGTTAATTTAGCGACGTTCTCAGTGTTGTGGTGTCGACTGGTCTCCGAGTCCAAGAGGAGACCAAGTACAAATGATGTTCATTCCAGGAAGAGACCGAGACCTTCAAAATCTGATCTCGAGACCGATCTTAAGACAGAGACCTTCAAAATCTGATCTCGAGACCGATCTTAAGACAGAGACCTTCAAAATCTGATCTGGAGAACGATCTTAAGACCGAGACCTTCAAACACTGGTGTTAGGACAGAGACCTTCAAACACTGGTGTTAGGACAGAGACCTTCAAACACTGGTGTTAGGACAGAGACCTTCAAACACTGGTGTTAGGACAGAGACCTTCAAAAACTGATCTGGAGACCGATCTTAAGACCGAGACCTTCAAACACTGGTGTTAGAACAGAGACCTTTAAAATCTGATCTCGAGACCGATCTTAAGACCAAGGATCTCAAGACCGATCTTAAGACTGAGACCTTCAAACATTGGTCTCAAGACCGATACTACAACACTAATCAACAGATATGTACATAAAAATAGAGACATCAGCCTACAAGTCCCACACTAGTGCATCCTCAGCTTTAAGTGCTGCTGTTTTTTTGGTTGTGGTTTTCCACTGCTTTTGATGTTCTTCAGGTTCAAATCTGCTGAATTTCAGGATCTTCTCTAACGTTTGCTGAGATTTTATAACTGTTTAAATTTTGATCAGTCTATTAAAATCTTTCTTTCAAATGGCGTTTCCCTCTGTAATCACCAAGGCTGGGCATTATTGATTGTTTCTGGTGTCGTTACAAATCCCAATACATCGATCAGCCATAACATTAACACCGCCTGCCTGTCCTGCTGTTGTGTGTTCTGATCCCTTACGATCAGACTTTTACACCACAGTAGCTCTTCTGTAGCCTTCACTCCCCACACGCAGCAGTGAGCCTCGGGTGCCCATGACCCACCAGTCGTCCTTCCTTGGATCACTGATGGTAGGTACTAACTACTGCACACCTGGAACCCTCCACAAGACCTGCCGTCCTGGAGATGTTCTGAGTCAGTGTCTAGAACATCACAATAAGGCCCTCAGATCCTTATGCTCCTGCTTCCAGCACATCATCTTCAAGAACTGACTGTTCACTTGCTGCCTAATATATCCCACCCCACTGACAAGTGCTTTTGTAATGAAATAACTAGACCATCAATACCCCGGAATTTCCCTCAGGCCACTCAGAACACACCCAGCTCTTCATTAGGGTGGAGTAGACCTGTGGGTGCGGTTTAGGACTGAGTATGACTGCAAGCTATAAAGATTTGGGTGACTATTGACTTTGCTTCAGTTTAAACCTAAAGAAGCCAAATTTGAACTCCAAACACATCTCAGCTAATAAAATACCACACGGTGCCTTTAAGAACCTGGATGCAGAGGAGCTTGGATACTGAGGTGGTTTCTCTAGTTCAGATTGGCCGACATGGTTGGGGTGGTATTGCTGCCTGTTGGTTTTGCCTGCTCTCAACTGTGTGTTTTTGTGCATACGGATATTTTTTAACCCAGTGCTTGTGTGTATGTGATGTTTTTAAAGATCGAATCCCCATTTTTAAGAAATACCTGTACATGTGGACTGGCCCTAAGACATTTTTGAACAACTGCACTACCACGCGAGGGTTTCTGTATGACAAAATGAGTTTTCTGTCTATAGATGCTAGTCATGCTAATGTCATTGACTTCCGAATGCCACAGTTTGGGATTTTGGAGGATTTGCTCCCCAAAATAGAGAGAAATCTTATGTTTATTTGGGCATTGGTATCTTGGGGGGAGGGGGGGGGTTACGGTGGACTTAGATTTGGGTGACTATTGACTTCTGGCGTTTGTTAGCAACATTAGCCCCATAGCTCCAGTTTTAAGGTAAAGTAGCAAGTGTTGGACTCCGTCCGTGTCTTCGTTTGGTAGATTTAAAGTTCTTTTACCAAACTATTCCATAAGAAAATAATTAACAGCCAATCAGCAGGCGAGATTTTAGAAGGAGCGTGCTTATTGGCTAACCTATGCTTAGACTGACTACTTCCATACTGATAGTTGGTTTTGATGAACATTTCTGATACTTAAGTGCCGAAGTACAAAAGCACAGAACGACTTTGGGCTTCGTTTTGTTAAATGTGATATTTTTTTTATAATAATTTGCTGCTGTGGCAACAAACACATGACTCTGTAGCTTGACCCCGCTGGTCAGGTCACGTACTGCTGAGATGTAAAAACAGCACACACCCACATTTTTTAATCCACAGCTGCAGTTCGTTTGCTGAATGTAGCATGCTGGAAAGAAAATCTGCCCTGTG
This sequence comes from Arnoldichthys spilopterus, assembly GCA_037974385.1. NCBI lineage: Eukaryota > Metazoa > Chordata > Actinopteri > Characiformes > Lepidarchidae > Arnoldichthys > Arnoldichthys spilopterus. The sequence continues at coordinate 5,944 of JBBPDA010109297.1, forward strand.
CAGAAGTTATGGCACCCCTATCTTCTGTCTTACTTCATCCAATATGGAAGAAAAACGACAAAGCGATAGAGGCGATGCACTGAAAGCTGCAGGAAAAGGCTGTTTCTGTCTGTGTGCACTTATTTACTCTTAGAAAATCAAGAAGATTTAATGTTCCCAGGGTGCCAGAACTTTTGCACACGAGCCTGTATGTCCCGTTATAGCGTTACCCTGTGTGAACTGATGGTGCGAGCTGGAATTTGTGATGAAGCTAGGTTTGTTTGCCTCAGCTGGGGTTACACACACCCATCCACACACACACACACACACACATTCATGGCGTAGATAAACTGTGCGTCTGCTCTGTGTTAGATTACAGTATCAGGGCTGTTCATGCTGCTGTGTGCGACATGTATGGTTTAATCTCTACTAGTCTGTGTGTGTGTGTGTGTGTGTGTGTCTGTGTCAGCTCGTCGCATTAGAGCAGCAATGTTTCCTCTGTGACTGAACTTCACTCTTAAGCCGCCTGGCAGATCATGCGTTCACTAAATGGCCACTTTATTAGAAACCCCTCCCTTGCTGGTGTTAGAGAATGTCGTTTGTGGAAGCACAAGGCGGGTGTTTCTAATAAAGTGGCCAGTGTGTGGAAGCACAAGGCGGGTGTTTCTAATAAAGTGGCCAGTGTGTGGAAGCACAAGATGGATGTTTCTAATAAAGTGGCCAGTGAGTGGAAGCACAAGGTAGGTGTTTCTAATAAAGTGGCCAGTGAGTGGAAGCACAGGGTGGGTGTTTCTAATAAATTGGCCAATATGTGGAAGTACAAGGTGTGTGTTTCTAATAAAGTGGCCAGTGAGTGGAAGCACTAGGGAGGTGTTTCTAATAAAATGACCAGTATTACATTTCGCTGCACGTTGCGCGTGTATAACCGTGTATGTGTTAACGAACCCCTTGAACCCTTCAACTATTGTCACTGTGCAGTTACACGCAATGACCAGCAGATGTTTCACTACGTCCATTTTTCGGGTCAAGTCACATCCGTCTCCAGCTTGCGTCCAAACCCTCGATACAAATACCTACAAAATCCTGATGAATGTATAAATAAAATATAAATTACCTAATTTTGTTAGACTTTGGAACTGTGTGCGATATGCAAATAATGACATTTAAAAGAAAAAAAGCCGCTATTTGGGGCGGAACTATTGTTTGTCGGTTCGGGTGTGACCGGAGGTGAGCACAGGATTTAGCTTGTCAACGGGCGCAGGTATTTCTAATATATTTTTGTTTTACTCTTTATATTTCACATGTTTCTGTAACATTTCTGTTTGTTTGATGTATTTTATATATTTTTATTGTACAATGTACTCGTAGCTTGTTTTTTTTTAGCTAAAATGCCAAAGCTAAGGACACATTAGCCTGGTTTAGGGGGAACCTAATGAGGGCTGCACAATAACACAACACTAATATTGGAGTTTTTGTTTATGTTGGTTTTTTGGTTTCTGTGTTTAATATTCGGAGAGTTATTTATATTTATTAAACACTCGGGGTTTGACAAAAGGAGTTGAGCTCAGTCACTGGTTCCCAAGCCACCAAAACGTCGCAGAAACACTGAATTACTGAGTCAATCATTAATAACGTTTCTGCGTTGGTTATAAAGCTGATTCTGGCGAAATGTTTTCATTTCTGCCTTTAATTGAACTTAATTATCCGTTCCACCTTAAATAGAACTTCATCAGTTCGGCCTTAAATACAGTTTTTAATCAGTTCCATTTTAAATGGAATTTTATTTTCCATACCACCTTAAACGATGCTTTATTTTCCGTACCACCTTAAACGATGCTTTATTTTCCGTACCACCTTAAACGATGCTTTGTTTTCTGTACCACCTTAAATGATGCTTTGTTTTCCATACCACCTTAAACGATGCTTTATTTTCCGTACCACCTTAAACGATGCTTTATTTTCCATACCACCTTAAACGATGCTTTATTTTCTGTACCACCTTAAATGATGCTTTATTTTTCCGTAACTTAAATGATGCTTTGTTTTCCGTACCACCTTAAACGATGCTTTATTTTCCATACCACCTTAAATGATGCTTTATTTTCTGTACCACCTTAAATGATGCTTTATTTTCTGTACCACCATAAACGATGCTTTATTTTCCATACCACCTTAAACGATGCTTTATTTTCTGTACCACCTTAAATGATGCTTTGTTTTCCGTACCACCTTAAATGATGCTTTGTTTTCCATACCACCTTAAACAATGCTTTATTTTCCGTTTTGCCTTAAATGGTGCATTGTTCTGGCTGCACCACTTAAGGTGGAACTGTCCAATATGAAATTTCACACAATCTGCTACATTTCCATCGTCTCACACGTGCAGACACATTACACTGTGAACGTATTATTGTTAAAGGTCAAACGCAGCAGTGTGGTCATCACCACCACATAGTTTAATCTTGGCGTTTGAACCCATCCGCGTAGGAGCAGCGGGCGGCCCACGTGGAAACCATGTTTGGGGAGCAGTAGTTGGGGAAGGTGCCTTGCTCACGGGAACCTCCGTGGTGGTCTGGGATTTGAACCAGCGACCTTCAGGTCACCACTGCCCCATAGGACATGATGTAAAGACGATGATTATTGTTATGCATGTGATTTGTTACTGTGGGCAGTGGGCAGTGGAGGCCTAGTGGTTAGGACGCTGCTTTTGGGACCTGAAGGTCGCAGGTTCGAGTCCCTGGGCACCACTAAGGGTTCCCTTGAGTAAGGTACCGTCCCACTACACTGCTCCCTGGGCACTGTTGGTAGCTGCCCGCTGCTCCACGTGTGCACGTGTGATGGGTTAAGTGCAGAGGTCACATTTCGTTGAGGTGCTTGAGTGTGTTCACAATGACAAAGAGTCACTTTCACTTAGGCGTGACACTGTTGTCGTAGGTTGTGTGTTTTATTGCTGCTACTTCACCACAAACAGATTTTTATCTTCTCCTCCTCTAGAAATGACTGATGTCCCGTAATACGTCCTGTCTTCTTGCGTGCGCTCAGCTCAGGATGACCTCTACAAGCTCCTCGAATGTGCCCCCGCGAGACCTCCCTGAGGATCTGATGGATCCTCGCCCTGGTGAAACCTTACCCCGAAAAGCAGACGAAGACATGGACACACACCAGCGCGTTGGCACGGGAGAGAGACCCTTCGACTGTCCACAGTGCGGGAAGAGCTTCAGCCAGAAGGCCGGTCTCCAGAGGCACCGGCGCGCCCACACCGAAGAAGAGCCCCATGACTGTCCGCAGTGTGGGCGGAGCTTTAGGCGGAAGATCAACCTCCAAGTCCACCAGCTCGTCCACACCGGGGAGAAGCCGCACGGCTGCCCCGACTGCGGCAAGAGCTTCAGCCAGAAGGCTGGCCTCCAGCGGCACCTGCGCATCCACACCGGGGAGAGGCCTCACGGCTGCCCCGACTGCGGCAAGAGCTTCACGCACAAGAACACCCTCCAGCGGCACCTGCGCATCCACACGGGCGAGAAGCCGCACGGCTGCCCGCAGTGCGGAGTGAGCTTCAGGCAGAAGAGCACGCTCCGGAGCCACCAGCGCACGCACACCGGCGAGAGGCCGTACGCCTGCACGGAGTGCGGCAAGAGCTTCACCCACAAGTACACGCTGCAGCTCCACCAGCGCACTCACGCGGGCGTGAAGCCGTTTTACTGCTTCCAGTGTGGCAAGAGCTTCATCCAGCGGGCTCCCCTCCAAGTGCACCTGCGCACTCACACCGGCGAGAGGCCGTTCTCCTGCTCGGAGTGCGGGATGAGCTTCAGGGGCAAGGACCTCCTCAGCAAGCACCTGCGCGTTCACGCCGGGGAGAGGCCGTACCTCTGCTTCCAGTGTGGCGAGAGTTTCACTCGCAAGGACACGCTGGAGGTGCACCAGCGCATACACACGGGGGAGAAGCCGTACTCCTGCTCGCAGTGCGGGAAGACGTTCAGCCAGGGCAGCAACCTCCGGCAGCACCAGCGCACGCACACGGGGGAGAAGCCGTACGGCTGCTCGTTGTGTGGGAAGAGCTTCAGTCACAGGTCCAGCCTCAGTAAGCACCAGCGCGCTCACGCCAGGCCCAAACCGGGGGCGGCGTGTAGAGATGGAGGTTCTCTCCAAATGCAGCAGCGTGCCCACGCCGGAGAGACGCCCCAAGAGCGCTGATGCCATTGCCGTCAGGCGGAGACCTTGTGTGTCCGGAATGGTAGAGTCAGTCAGTGGCGCTTGAAAGTTTGTGAACCGTGTAAAAATTTCCTCAATTTTTTTTTTGTGGCGTAAAACATCGGCGGATTTCCCAAGTGCAGGAGGAGAACCTGGCGAAAATAAAAAAATACATATTCAATTTTTTACGTCTAGGAGCTGTTTGGAAATCAAGATTCATGTGAAGTGAAAGTGACTCTTTGTCATTGTGAACACACTCAAGCACCACAACGAAATGTGACCTCTGCATTTAAC
>JBBPDA010109298.1:0-10402 GCA_037974385.1 Arnoldichthys spilopterus
CAGTGCCCGGGGAGCAGTGTAGTGGGACGGTACCTTGCTCAAGGGAACCTCAGTGGTGCCCGGGCCGGGACTCAAACGTGCGACCTTCAGGTCCCAAAGGCAGTGTCCTCACCACTAGGCCACCACTGCCCACAGAACACAGTGCACCAGAGTCAGAGCTGTTTCAGTAGCATGAGGGGGATCTACTAAATATTAGGCATGTGGTTATGACTGATTAGGGTATAATACAAATAGTTACAATATATTCCAGATGTTTGCCTGTATTGTTGGTTACCCATGGCAACTTTTAAAGCTCCGCTATAGAACAGGAAGGAATGGAAGCAAAACGGGAAATGGGGACGAGATAAAGTAGAATCCAGTCCGATCACACTGGGGATGCATTTTAATGAAAAATGCCAATGAAATCCAAGCAGAGTATATCCATGTCACTTTTCCACCACATGGTACTGACTCAACTCGACTTTCATTTTTTCACTAGTAAAATCTGGTACCTGCAGAGAAGGTACCAAACAGTATGTGATGACATTTCAGACTGTTGATTGGAGTCAAGAGTTGTTAATAGAAGCAGAGTACTGGGAAAAAAATCTAGGTTTTTAGTTGTGTTTTGAAACATGATAGAGAAGTAACATTGCAAAGGTTTATGGGGAGAGAATTCCAGAGATTTGGGGGCAAGAGCACTAAATTATTTGCCTCTCACAGTTTTTCTATGTAGATATACAGATTTCTGATCCTCTCTTCAGTATTCTCCCTCACTGCTGTGTTTGTTGTGTGGAAGATAATGTCATCATGGTGTCACCATCTGCATCAATGTGTTACTAATATAAGCAACATCAAATAACGACAAAGTCCATTCATTTTCAATCAGAGCTTGTGATTAACAGGACAAGCTACAAGTAGCCACTATGTGGGTAAAGTTTGCTCAGGGTCTGCTTTGTGCAAATACTGGAAACATGACACAAAGAAAACCAACAAGATTCTAGTACTCTTATGTAGTTCTGTCAACTGGTAACCATGGTAACCAGTGACAAGCAACTTTAATTCCCTTCCTTGTTGCTCTTGTGACCACAGCATAACTGCAGAGGGAAATGAACGAGGTACCAGGTGCAAAAAAGTTAAGTCAAGTCAGTAGTATGCAATGGGGAATTAAATCCCTGTTTCTCTCTGACTCTTTAAGGCAGCATGGAGTTTCTTTCTTGTAAGGTAATGGGAAGCATGGTAGCACACAGAAAGCTCCAATTCCACATGCTGATCTATTACACTATAACACACCCCAGCTACGTTGGGGACAGGTTTCAGTTACACTGGGACAACGAGTCTGAATGTAACACTGTATCACTGGTGAGACAGTTTTAATGTCTTGTTGGCAAAATTATTCTAACTGTGTCCTAACTTTCAGGGGCTGGTGCTTTTCGTAGTGTTGCTGATCTTAACCGTGCTTGAGTTCTGCATCTCCATCTCCATCTCAGCATTTGGATGCAATGTCATCTGCTGCATTCAACCTAGGGTAAGAATTACTATACCATTGGGTCATTGGCAAAATATCAGCTTGTTCTACACCTGATGTAGGAAATGACTGTATTGTGAACTATCACACATTTTAAAGCCACCAGCACAGAGTTTTTTCTCTCTATATAGTGAATAAAATATATAATACATTTGAAAAATAACATGTAAAACATACATAAGGTACATATAAATATAGCACACTGATTAAAAAGAAATTTTAGAGATTTAAAAATATTGACATACATGTATATATGATACGTGTATCATGACATCACTTACAGGCATATCACATATCACCCAACCCTGGCTTGCTGTATCAGAAATGTTGGCAAACACAATACAGTCATTAAACAAATGCTGCAACATGTTTTATGTGTTTTTATTCCTTTTTTTTTCTTTTCCAGGTGTTTGTGGTCAACAACCCCAATGTGACTGCTTTACCTACAGAAAATCCTTCACAGATTTATTCCAATCATGCAGTAGTTTTACACAATAAAGCAATATGAGGTAGAAGTGATTGTTAAGACACTATTTAAAGAAAAATTCTGAATTTCTGAATTTTTCTTTAAATAGTGTCATCTTGTAATAGTGCATGGAATGCTGGATGTTTGATTGTTGCAAAACCTGTGTGCATATTCAAAACTAAGATTAGTTTGCTCTCTTAGCCTGTATGGTAAAATATAGAGCCTCTTTAAATATGCTTTGGCTCATTATGTCAATATTTGTGCAGTCAAAATGTAGTGATGAAAAGTGGTCATTAATGCCAGTAAATACGTCAAGCCAGCATATATTTTTGTTTATACTGTATATATCAACAAAGGTTTGAATTATTTTCTTTCTTTTTCCTTTTAAGACTGTCTTTAAGTCTTTAAGACTGCTATTATGTAAATAATGTCTGTTTCTGATTGGCTGACCTGTATTAGACCTTATTCAGAAAGCAATCCCAGCTGAAACACTCCTTAGCACTGCAGCATGATGGGCGGGGCTAAATTGTTTAGGCCAATATAGTCAGATATGTGTAACTACATTGGCTAACTGGTCCACAGGGTCAGTTACAGCTAGGGTCAAAGGTCTAAGACCACCTTAAAATGTGTTGGCATTTAAAACTGTAAATAAAGGCAAGAAAGTTCAAAGCAAGATCACAAATATTTCAAAAGTCTTTGAATACTTTTCAATAATAAATTATTTTTAAAATGGTTTTATCCAGTTTTACCAGGATACCAACACTACTGAATGAAAAAAAAGTAAAAGAATGAATAATCAAACATAATTTAGCCTTTTTTTTAAAGCAAACTGTTGGTCTCCTGCTGAATAAGGACAATAACATACTTCAAGATGTGGCTTAATTTACATAGTACTGAAGATAACACAAGGGCACACCCTTGCAATGACCTAGATAACGTCCATGCCCATGTGATCCCTGAAAGCAACACGTCTGGGATGAATCTTTAAATTCACGAGCTGCCTCCACCTCTGGGTAAGGCACAGCAGAAAGAGCAGTTGGGGGAACCATTAGGTGTGGGATTAAAATGGAAAGCACTGCACTTAGTGCCCTCCTGCAGCACTGAGGCGAAAACAGAAGCCCAGCCTAATTATTCTCATTCCGACAAACTACTGTGAGGAAAGTGGAGAAAACGGCCACATAGGGGCCAAGAATTTTCCATCACCATCTCATTACTTTCCCTCATGGTATCTAAAGTAATACAGCACCAGGAAACTGTTCACATGGAGATCGGCCGTTAAGTGTATTCTATAATATAATATATGGCTCATTATACGAGTCGCTATGTGGCGTGACTTACCTGAATCAGAGCTGGGTTTATTGACCAAGTAAGATTATCCTTTATATGCAACTAATCTTTACAGCAGCTCTTACAACAACACATGTCTTAAAATAAGGAATCTTCGAGCAAAGTTGTTCAAGACCAAGAGCACCATCTCTCACGCAATTGATAATAACAATTTTTTGGGCGGTGGTGGCCTAGTGATTAGGACATTACTGTGGAGATCTGAAAGTCCTGACCCAGGCACGACTGAGGTACCCTTGAGCAAGGTACTGTCCCAATACCCTGCTCCCCGGGCACTGTTGATAGCTGCCCGCTGCTCCACGTGTGCATGTGTGATGGGTTAAATGCAGAGGTCACATTTCGTTGTGGTGCTTGAGTGTGTTTACAATGACCAACAGTCACTTTCCCTATTCACTACTGACACTTAAATAAAGGGGGCAAAAAAAATGTGCCTTGAATTATCTGATGCCAATATGTACATTTGTCCCACATGACTGCAATATATCACACCACTGTGATTATTGCAGAAAGAGAGTAAATGAAAGGCAGTTATTGGTTTAGTACCATCCATTTTCCAAACCACTTCTTCCGTTTCCAGGGAAGCTGGAGCCTAAGGGCCTAAGGCGGGGTACACCCAGGACAGGAGGCCAACCCATCGCAGGGCAACACACAGACAAACAACCATTTACACACACTTTCAAACCTACGGGCAATTTAGAGCATCCAGTCAACCTACTGCACTGGACTGTGGGAGGAAACCTACACGAACACAGGGAGAGCTTGCAAACTCCACACAGAAAGGCACCCTTGGCCGAACCGGGGATCAAACCCAGGACCTTCTTGCTACGAGGCGACAGTGCTAACCACTACACCACTGTGCCGCCCTAGTTTAGTACAATGTACACATTAGTTAGGACCTTTCTCTTGAAGAGAATGTTGCAGGTTCAAGTCCTAGTCCGGGTACCACTGAGGTACCTACCTTTGAGAGCCCCCTGCTGCTCCGTGTGTGCATGTGTGATGGGTTAAATGCAGAGGCCACATTTAGTTGTAGTGCATTTTGTGTGTGAGTGAATGTGTTCACAATGACATATAAATCGCTTTCACTCACTTAAGTCACTTTCAGATCTGACACCACAGGTGCTTTGTCTCACTCTTACTTTTCATTTTCACCTTCTATAGTGTAAAACGTTAAATTGATGGAACAGTGGTGTATGCAACACAAGGCTGAAGCCATGAAGTCAACATTAGGGTGAGGACAATGCATTGTGAGATGCTATGAAGACAAAACGTGTTGCTGTCAGGCAAAAATCTTGTATCTACAAAATTACAACTTTACAAGACAAGCACAACGTCTCTTAACTTATAAGGGAGGTTCATGTAAAATGTACTTTCTATAAGTAACTTAGCACCATTTCTTTCGTTCTGTTCATCGTAAAATTTTGACACAATGCAAATGTCAGAAGCCACGATATTCATTGTAGGGTATCTTAAGGCTACATAAGTCTTTTAGTACAATTTTCATTGACCAACATTAACATTTATAAAGGTGTACTCCAATCTGAAAAGTGTAATGGCAATGGAAGCCCTTGACAAATGTTCATGTAGGTTAATGTCAGTTGTCATAAAGGGCTTATGTAAATGTCATGCAACCTTATGAGCACTAACCTACATTAAACTATATACACCAATCAACATAAATTTTGACTATTTTTAATATATTGGGGAACTCAGAAACTCAGAAGAAAGATCTGAGTTCAATTCCAGTGACTGACTCAAGAAACGTGTTAGTAAATGAGATGAAAGCATCAGAACTGATTTGTGGTCAATGTAAAAAGTTCATCTGGTCCAATGAGTCTAATTTTCTTTGACATCACGTTGATATTTGGTATGTGTATGTCATTTACATAGAGAAAATGGACTGTGTGCAGAAGAACACCTGTGGAGGAAGTGTGACGTTCTGGGTAATCTCCTGGAGAACCCAAACATTGTAGACTAGATAAACCTCTAGGTACACAGTGACAGGCTGCTGCACCCACAGTGTGGGAAGGAGAGATTTAGAAGGTCTTTTCTTCCAGCTGCTGTCAGACTGTACAACCAACACCTTGCAGTTTGATCACACACACAAACATATATATACATGCAAAACATCACGGACTGAAAACTGGAATGTTCATTTAACCTGTAATATCTCTCATGTGCAATATTCTCCATTGTGCAATATTCTTCTGTTTTTCTCTGTATAAAATAGGAGCAACTTATACACATATATAGGTTTATATTGTCTATTTATATTTTTTGTATAGTTTACATGTTTTATCTTAGTAATTATCTATTGCTTCACTACTCTTCTGCTGCTCGTACCTTTTGTACAGCTGTAGCAATGCAAATGTCCCATCTGTGGGACTATCAAAGGTCTACCTTATTTTATCTTCATGGCAACTGTGTTCCATAATGGCAGTGGCTTCTTTCAGCAGCATAATGCTCCTGGCCTCATTGCTGACATCGTTCTGGAATGTAAAACTTTCTTGAGGAACACAACATAGAGTTCAAGGTGTTGACTCAGACTCTAAGTTTCTGAGATGTCAGTCTGATCAAGCGTCTGTGAAATATACTGGTCCTATCTGCAGTGGCGCCAACTCACAGCTAACAGGGTTTAAAGGATCTGCTGTTAACGTCTTGTTGCCAGATCCCACTGGGCACCCTTAGAGGTCTTGTAGAGTCCATGCCTCTGTGTGTGGATGATCAATACAGAGAGGTCAATGGCCAAAAACATTCAGCTGGTTTCATTTCTTCCATGCCCATCTTCACTCCTCTTTCTTCGGCATCAGTGCAGAGATAAGTCTGCTTTAATGATGAGATTACTTAGACCTTTTCCTTCTGAACAGCACAGAAAATAGGTCACACAGAGCCTCCACACTCTGCCAGGAAAACAATGAGCTGACCGGAAAGAGTCATGGGTCGATGGGTCATTGAGTATTTTTGTATTTACCCATGAGTCAGATGTCTTCAGTGGTGCTGTACCAAATGTTTCTGCTTCTTGCTCACATTATTAGTAATTTATGGACATAATTTGCCCATCCTAGAACTAATGTGGACAAAGCAGTGAAATCACTGTTCTCTGTTGGACATCAGCTCTTCAGGACCTACATACAGATACATATACATATACATATATATTCATGTTTTTGCTTGTGGGTGGAGCTTTCTGTGATCTGGAGGAAGCACATGCTCACCTTCATTCTACCAGTGTTGGTAAGTGGATGTGATTGGAGACGACTAAACTGGGTAAAATCTGGGAAAATCAACAAATATCAAAATCATTTTGGACACATTTTTAATTTTGTCATTTTTGATCATGTTGTTTAGATATCAAAATGCACTGAATGGCCCATTTTATGTTAAGCCTCCCTAATGCACCCTAAATGCCTCCCTATGCTCCCTTAAAAAAGGCAGTGGTGGCCTCATGGTTAGAACCTTGCCCAAAACAGAAGGTTGCAGGTTTAAGTCCTGGCCCAGGCTGTTGATAGCTGCCCACTGCTATACAAGTGCACATGTGATGGGTTAAATACAGAAGTCACATTTCTTTGTGGTGCGCTTTGTGTGTTAATGAGTGTGTTCACAATAACAAATAGTCACTTTCACTATTAACTGTGTAGTAACACATTAACAATGCATGTAACAACCATGTAACTACTGGTGATTTATTTACTGCTACAGCTGGATTACAGTAGTGCAGCTTATGTCATTTCACATGTATTAAATTCAGTTTATACTATAATTACACATCCTAATAATTATTGTAATCGTATTGTTACATGCATTATTAATTACACAGTTATTACAGACGCTTAATGCAGGACCAAAAATATTATTGTAAAAGGAGACAAGTGGGTTAAAGGGCATTTTGTTTTATCCTTTCAGTGTTGTGCGTCTGGTTTAAACCTTTAGTGTTCTAATCAATTACTTGTTCGAGGGCATTTTGAGGCCCTTTTGGTGAGCAATTAGCAAACCTTTTCCGTGAGCTTCCTCACCAGAATGCTAGGGCATGCTAGTTGCAGGTGGATCTGATGCACTCACACACATGGGATGTTTTTAATGGATTTCTTTGAGTAGTTTTAAGAGAATCAAAGAATTTTATTTGATTTTGACTAATTTGTCCAATCTTGACTGTTTGATAGAGGCCTAATTAAATAAGAACTATGAGGTGGTTGACTTAAAAAAACATTATTGTTATTATTGCCCCAAAATGATATAAAAAGAAAAACAACATTGCTTTTTTCTTGGTGTAGCCATTAAAGGACCTTTGTCATTGAAGTAAACAAATGCTCAGATAAAGAGAATTATAGTAAATATTGTCTCGTCTCGTCTCGTCTCGTCTCATCTCATCTCGTCATGCCACGTTTCTCATCCACATGTCTGGTGTTTTTGTTTTTGTCCTAGCCCCGCCTATGTCTCCACCCCTATCACCTGTTTCTTGTTTCCTGTCTCCTCCCTGTCCAGGTGTTCCTAGTTTGGTGTTCATTATATGGCCGCTTGTGTTTTGCCTAGCCTTGTCGGTTTCTGTTGTACTTGTGGCCTGTTCGTTTCTCATTGTGTCTCGTATCCTGTTGCGCATTCCCTGCTGCGTTTATCTTAGTGGTAAATCCTCTTAGTCGTTCTGTTCCTTCGTCTTTTGGTTTTCCTAGCCTGAATGTATTTTGGTTCCTTTTCTAGTCTTGGTTTATTGTAAGTTTTCATTTGTTTTCTTTAAAATAAAGCATCAAACGACTTACAGCTTGCAAATACTTCCGATCAACCCACAAACGTGACAAATATAACCACCATCTGCCTCTCTCTCTCTCTCTCTGTCTCTCTCTCTCTCTCTCTCTCTCTCTCTCTCTGTCTCTCTCTCTCACACACACACACACACACACATCTCAGGGATTCCTTTATCAATCCATTGCCTTATTGACATTCATCCATGCCACCATGGCCTTCTATTGTAGCCAAGCAGGCTGAGTTACAGCCTTGTTCCCTAAAGGCTCACCTCCTCTGGCCTTCACTGCTGAAGGTTAAGCTGCATGGCAAGGGCTCAGCAGCTCTCGCGTTCTCTCTCTCCCTCTCTCCTTATCTCCCACGCTGAATAATGCAGCAGACCCCAAGGCTCGAGTCTGCTGCCCAAACCTCCGTCTCCTCATTAGTGCGGGGCAGCTGCTGCAAAGGTCAGGAGAGGTTAAAGCGAAGGAGGGGGGAAAAAAAACAAGTTTCTTTGTGTTTCTTTGTTTTCTCTCCTGCTTCTGTTTCCTGGTGTTTTGTTTGCTTTCCATTCTGTTGCAAATTCTTTTCTTTTCCTTCTCCAGGAAGTCGAAAGCACACGCAAGGGGAAGATAATACGGAGGTGCCTGTTCTACTCATTAGCATGTTATTAGCATAACTCAGACAAATTGCATTTTACACTGTGCTTTTTCTCTGATTTTGGCTTTTTTATGGAAATAATTGTATTAGTTTCAGTGGCTTTGTTCCACTCACAAGACCATACAAACAATAAAATAACCTTAACCCTTTAATCCTGGGTCCAAAAAAAGTGCCATGTTCTGCCTTTTATTCGACTATTTAATAACTAATTAACTTTCTGCTGTTGCTGTTTATTTTCATATGGGATTAGCCACAAAATTAACATCACCTGCCTAATACTGAGTAGGTCCCTCATGCTACTGAAACAGTGTGATGCACTGTGTTTTCTGACCCCTTTCTGTCAGAGTCAGCATTCACTTTTTAAACAGTGGGAGCCTACCACCTAGGCTAGCTCTCACTCAAAATTCCTCAGTAAGTTTTGGGAGCCCATGACCATATCGCACATTCACCAGTTGCCCTTCCTTGGATCACCTTGGTAGGTACTAACTACTGCACACCTGGAACACTCCACAAGACCTGCTGTTTTGGAGATGCTCTGACTCGTCTAGCCGTCACAATAAGGCTGTCAAAGTGGCCCTACACTCGCCCGTTTTTCCTGCTTCCAGTACATCAACTTCAAGAACTGACTGTTCACTTTGTGCCTAATATCTCCCACACCCCAACATGTACCACTATAATGAGATAATGAGATCATTAAAATTATTCACTCAAGCTGTCAGTGCTTTTAATGTTCTGGCTGATGGGTGTAACCGTACACTCTAAATGTAGATGTTTTGACAGAAATTGAGCTGTTTTCTACAGGTTCTCATTAGGTCTCAAATTAGAGAGCAGAGCATGGGTGGTTCAGGGAAAGTTTATCACGGTTTATTCTGCATACTGGCTGCAGGGAGGTGGTCAGTCTCATTATGAGGTCGCTGTGGTGGCATGCAGCACCCTGTCGTCCAGTCATTTTTACCATGAACTGTGCCCTTGGGCACCTGGCTGTGATTATACTGGTGTGTGTGTGTGTGTGTGCCATGATAGTGCACCACTGCTGGGAAAACCCCAGCAAGTGGCCTTTCTGATTTCATGGATTCCCAGCCAGCGAACTGAAAGCAGTGTCGCGTCGGGGTCACTAATAGCCCCAATTACCACCTCTGTTTTGCTGGGGAATCTGACTGGCTCAGGAGAGCTCATTCATTTTCATGCATTGACTTTTTTACAGTTTTTCCCAATTGCTTACACACTATTACCAGGCTTATGAGCTACATTTCACAAACCATTATGCCAAATACCAAAAGACACACCCATTTCCCTAAGCCATAAACACTAAACAACGTTTCTGACACATGAATCAGATTTGTTTAACTCTTACAGTAAAACACGACAGACAAATCCACTCAGTTTTCAGTGCCTGCACCATGTGCTCAGTCAGAAAGTATTTGCAGTCAGTATGGTTCAGTCAAGTCTGCATACCTTGAAACTAATGAGCACACAATTATCCAGAAGAAAACACAGCCAATCAGAATTGCTCACACACCAATCAGAACTTTCACTGGGTAGATAAGAGGCCCATGTCTCAGTTTACTTATATTGGAAAAATGGAACTACAAAGACCTGACGGTATAGGAAGGGGACACAGAAGAGGAGATGGAAGAGGAAAGTGAAAGTGATTATTTGTCATTGTGAACACACTCAAGCACCACAACGAAATGCAACCTCTGCATTTAACCCAT
>JBBPDA010109299.1:0-10401 GCA_037974385.1 Arnoldichthys spilopterus
GTAGCAGTATTATTGGCCACAATCTCTATGAGCCTCTGTGTTAAAGCCCAGCTGTGTGTGCACACGTTGGGGGGGGGGCAATAAAACAGATAATATGAGACCACTGCCATAGTATTTTGTCATTAAACAAAATGAAAGGCATATTCCTCATGGTGGCCCTAATAGTGCTTGCTTAGATCTTCTTTTTTTGCATGTGCAAATGTTTTAGTTAGTACAAAAGTCTGCATGAGGCATTTCATGCTTGGGGCTGATTTGTTTGGCTTCAGCTGTACTGTATTTTGCATCCCATTTGGGTCCTTATGTCACGGCTGAGTACTCCCAGCAGCTTGAGAGCTGAAGCGTTATGCCGTTGCTTTGTATATCTTGACCTGGCTTGTCAAGATGGCAGTGACAAACAGTGCATTTCTCCTTTTAAAGGCAAAGAGTAGCTAGAGGACAGGCACTTTTAAGTAGCAGGGCCTTGTTCCCAGTCTGATACAAACAAGCCCACTTTCGTTCAACTAGAGTTCCAGAGGCCTTCAGCAAGTCGTGGAATTATCAGTATGTTCCACATGGTAATCATTGCTGGTTCTAGAGTTCTCATCTAGCCATTGCCTTAGCTGTGGTTGAACTTTTACAGGACTACATGGTCAAAGTCACCTGTCTATGCTCAACCCACAAATGCATTTAGTGATTTTGATAGCAGCTCTTCCAAAGTTGGACAGCCTTTGCAGAATGTTCCCCTTCAGCATGAGAGACTGCAGGGGACTACAAAGTACATACAGTTTTTTTTATTAAGGTTTGATTAGGTGAACTTCAGGTAATTAGACATTACAGTTATTAATTTGGCTTATTACTCAGGAGTTTGTGAATAATTGTTTAGAATAATCACATTTGGGTTTTTTATCAAAATCACTGAGCCCTAATAGGATTGGGTATCAAAATTCAATAAAATTGTTATAAGGACTAAATTACATCAGTTACAAAAACTGTATAAAAAACTATATGCATGTTATTATTTTAGCCTTTTTTGATTATTGTGCAGTCTGTTTCAGCAAGTACTGTTTCAGTATATCCACTTCCAACACCTCACACTCATTTGTCTTTGTAATTTAAAAGAATGCATGTAAGTTTTGGAACTAATAGTAAAAATTTGTGAACGACACCCAGTTGGAGTTGCTTACAGTGAGTTTTATTGTTGGACTATGTTAATCAATAGTCACAGGCTGAAAACAACAGCAGATGCACAACAGTTTTCTATTTTTTCCAAGTCTTTCCTATTTTTTTATCCACATTCTGTAAAGATTGTCCAACTTCAGAGTAGCTGCAAAAAAGTAATTTGTGAGTTCAGTAAGTATAGGTAGGTTAATAGCAAGCAACACTGTTTGTCCTGTTCTGAACACTTATGTCATGCTTATGATCTAAAAGGGTTTATTTCTCCTTAATTGCAGGCCCATCTCCGTGCCATCGATGTCAAGCTGATGCAGCAGCTCCTGTCCATCAATGAAGGAATTGAGTCCATCCGCTGGGTGATGGAGGAACGAGGAGGCATGGCCAGCCGAGAAAGCAGCTTGAATGGCAGCTTGTACAGCCTAACGGACAGTCAGGGCGCATCTCAGCATGGGAGTCTTAATAGCCTCCATGACAGGACTGGCGAACTGGATGCGATTTCAGTGGGCAGTTACCTGGACACTCTAGGGGAAGAACTAGTTGAGCCATCACTCAGTGACCGATCGTGCAGCTTCAGTGATCAACCCGTCATTGAAGATGATATGTTCAAGAAATCCCCACTTCGGCCAAGAGTGGACTCAGATGAATACTACTGTTTTGGATAATGTCAACAATGAATGGTGGGGCCTTTCCAGCTGCGGCTCCTCAATCAGTTAAAACGTTTTCATTAGAATAAATGAGCACAGGAATGAAGAAGACAGAACTGTTCTTTCTGCAGCAATAGCTGAGCAAATCCTTTGTAATCTGCTGCTGCTGTTGCTGATATGATCACTGTGTCATGTCACTGTGACAGAAGTTAGAGGTCGCCAGTTTCTGAGTGGCTGGCCTAAGCTGTGTTAATCAAAGGTCCAGTTACGCTCACCTTTCTTGTTTTTGCTTTGCCACAGCAGTTCACTAAATCATCATTCCCTCTAAAGCAGAATGTTTGGACATGCACATCTCCAGGGAAAGTCCTTCAGACTTGTGTGCTCATTTTATTCTTATTTTTTTATTCTTCACAAAGCTGTTATAAAATCTTAACCTTTTGTTTTTATTTTCCCTTTATGAATCTGTATATCTGTTGGGGTGTGTAGTTATCACCCCTTTGTACCAGCCCTTGATACTAAAAGGCAAGAGAAAATTATTGTCTGTAGCTATTATCTTGCTAAGAGATTACACCAGGTCTGTCTTTGTGCACCAATGGACCCAAGTGAATGTTCCTACAATAAAACAAAGAATGTCATTGACCATAAATGGCAACTCAAACATAAAAACTAACTGGGCAGATATATAATAGGGCTGCACAATACATTATCTGTAAATCAATATTGCATCCAGTGTACCAGTAATATCCTTCATCATAATTCATTTTAACATGACCATTTTGTTTATCCCTTGTACCCTTTTTACTGTGCATATAAAATCAATATATGTAAGTGATCCTCACCCTGTATTGCAGCCCATTCTAAAAGTGGCACAGGCCTGAAACACTCCTTAGAACTTCAACGTGAGAGGGCAGGGCTAAACTTCTGTAGGCCAAAAGGAGAACATATACATACATACATGTAGGTTTTGCGACATCATAAAAAATGAAAATTGAAAAATGGCTGTTTTGCAGCTTATTTTCCACCTAAGGACTGTACAGTTGTGGGAAGTGAATACACATTTGGAAATTTAAACAATATTTACACAATTCAAGCCTTTTCCAGAAGAGTTATGCAATGAGCCCTTTTAGTATACTGGAAGGCTTTGCAATTGTAGCAGTATAATCGCAGTACTGTCATGCAGCCATAGTGTATACATGTCTAACACAGTACCAGTCACACAAGGCACTGATTATATTAATGTGAACTGAACACAGAACTTTATACATGCTTCACAGTTTGGTATGTAGTGTTGAAGGGACACTCTGTCCAAAATAAAAAAAGTAATCATCGCCATGTCTGTAAACATGCCTACTCACATTCTACCACAGTGCCGCAGTACTTTATAGAGAGATCTTTCAAGAAAGACACCTATTGATGATGTATTTTGAAGGTGGGAGGGACTTCCATTAATGATTTGTAGTGGATTTTTATGTTTGGGCTGTTTTGAAATGTTTTTGTTGTTGTTAACTGGTGTTGTACTAATGTTACTGTCAAGAAGCTGAATATCTTACTGCAGCCATGCAGTCTTTAGATCAGTCGAGTCACTTGTTTCACACAATTGTTTGGGTGGGCAGTGGTGGCCTAGTGGTTAGGACACTGCCTTTGAGACCTGAAGGTCTCAGGTTCGAGTCCCGGCCCGGGCACTACTGAGGTACCCTTGAGTAAGGTACCGTCCCGCTACACTGCTCCCCAAGCGCTGATGATAGCTGCCCACTGCTCCACATGTGCACGTGTGATGGGTAAATGCAGAGGTTGCATTTCGTTGTGGTGCTTGAGTGTGTTCACAATGACAAAAAGTCACTTTCACTTCACTTGTCAGATGGGAAGGATGACAGGCTAAAAGCTACAAATGGCAAGCCTGGCTCTAGGTACCATACCATACCATAGCCATAGGTACCATACCATAATTTGGCTCATTTTCTCTGAGAAGAATGGTTAATGTTTTTCTCATTTTGTATGAAAGACCAACGTGAAAGTTATCAATGTTGTTTTTATTAGCCTGTAACTCAGTGACTTGGCTAGCAGTCAATGTTGACACCACAGGTTGTCCCCAATGCTTGTATGTGCTAGGCATGCTCCATTTAAATCTAGTTTTAGGCCGAAATGCCCCCTTTACATGTGTCTAATATGTGCTGTATGTGGTAAACAAAAAAATTGTCATTTTATTACACTTCATGGTCAGTGAAGCTTTGGAAAACTGTGGATTTGAAGTGCAATTTCTGCTCATGCCAAAGTGACTCAATTTTCTAACTTCATAAATGGAAAATGTTTCTAACTGAAGACTGAATTTCTATGTTGCTACTTTCAAAAGAATGGCACACAGTTTGTGGTTTTCTCAATGGAAATGATAACACTGTAAGAAAAATGAAACTTGAGACTTTGTCTGCCTGTTTTTTACTGTGTATTTTTTTCTAAAATGACTAAAGATGTTACAGCCGTCTTATAAGATTTTTCAATGAATCTGGATTTATGTGACTGCTTGAGTGTGTTGTGTGTAATTCCATTTGTTTCTATTGTACTACATAAGGTCCAGCTTGGTTGTTCCTAATTTATTACTGTGTTATTTTTGAACTGTTTTTTCTTTTTGGTGACAATGTCTTAATATATTGTGCTTTGTTCTTACATGTGCACATGTCTTTGTGTGTTTTTTAAAGCTTCAAAAAGCTTAGAGTTACAGTTACAGTAACATGTGCTTAAAATAAAACTCTCAGTCTTACACTGTCCCCGCCCAAATGTTGATCAGCTATGACATGTTTGCTTATGTAGTTTTGTGCTGTAGCTACAAGACTTGTATTTTAAATGTAATCGTGTGGTCAAACTTTTTGCCTAAATCGCCACACAATGTTAAGTCTGTCTTATGTAGCCTATGTGGTTTCTCTACACTCTAATACATACTGTCTATGCTGTAAGCAAATAATGATATCATACAGTGTCATAAACCACATAAACAAGTCTATTTAAAATGATTTAACAGCTCAGCGTGGTTTGTGGCAAGCTTGTGGTGATTAAGGCATGCACATTACCCAGTGCTAATTATCTACCATTATACTTATCTGCTATCTCCAGCACAAGACTGAAAAAGCAAACCTCAGACACAGGGTCTTAGCTGATCGACTGCATTTGTCCAGAGGTTATTTTAACGTTTTAAAATAAAATTTGTGTAATTAATTCGCTGAGGTGAAAACAAAGTCAGAGTAGCTCGATGTCTAATAGTGCATTGTGTACAAACTTACCCCTTCAGATTTAATTACAGTGATAATGAGAGAATCCAGGGACTGCAGTGTCTACAATGTAAATTTGGCCTGACAAATGAACTGTGAACCTGCATGTGTCTTATGTAATGTTGATAATGGTAAAATAGCTGGCTTCAGGACACCATGCTTGTATAATTCCACCATACATATATATTAAAAATACACTAAACTGCACAGACCAGAGTTTCTGGTCAAATTGCTGAACCATATGTGCCTCTCTTTAATTTTAACTTTGAGGATCATTTAAACAGGCAGTGGAAAGTATTCCACTCCTCATGCATCTTGAAGCCCACTGCAGTACTGAAATCCATTAACCCTTGCTCTGATAGACATCAGTGCCATTGTACCTTCCATTACATTAACAACTCTACCCAATACTCAACAAATAACTGCGCTAGCACAGAGCAACTTATAGAGACTATTTTGTTACTTTTTTTGGTCTGGTATAATTGCCTTGTGTAGAAGCATTGGCCTTGAACAGTGCAAATGCAATGGTGTGTATTAGAAGGTGAGAATCAGTAATGGTGCGAAGCAGTGATGATGGCCAAACAGGACAAGAATGTTTATCTGCCGCATTTTAATTTCCACATTAATTCAGCTCTTTGGTCTCCTGCCACAACAGGCCTTCTTGTGTACTCAGCATGTAATTGAGTCTGCAGGCAAACAGTTGAAAGAAACAGAGAGACTAGTGTGACCTGTATCTCACTCTTTCTCTTGTTCACTGGTTATACTGCATTGTAACCTACTGCCATTGTCATATTGGATCCTTGTACCACCATTTTTTTCATTTTTTACATCATTTAAAACTCCAGAGTCTCTTTATATTGTGTGAATATTTGTTGAAATTTTAAATCTTAAAACTAAAATCTTGTTAATAGGGGTGTATTCATCCCATAATGTCATGATACCAATGTTGCAGTTTGGTGCATGAAGTCATACAGGGAATAAAAGGCTATAGAATAGGATAAGATAAGAACGTAGTGTTTTCCAGCAACTTAAATACAAGAAAAACACAGAATACAAGTAATGTAAGTGTCGGTCAGAAATAAAAACAATCCAGATACAATGAAACAAAACTAAAACGTTAATAAAATAGGAAGGAATTTCAGTGTATGTACAAAGATAGATTGATGTAATGTGGAATGAAATTTCAACCAAATTGCAAGTTCAACCTGGAAAATGCTCCCTGGCTGTACCTGCGGTCCCTCCCTGCTAACAAGGGTGTTCTTCTCACTGCTTTTTTGGGAGAGTTGGGCTTAAGCTTTAATTGTTGAACAGCTATAATTGGTTCTCCTTGGTCTACAAAATTTCTCTCTAGAATGAACAACTGCATGGGAGGTAAGAAAATTCTGTACATTTATTTGTTTTATTATATTTTCACTTAATATTATCTCTACATGCTTACAAAGTAGGTTGCCAGAACAGGGTCTTAGAAGGACCATTTTTGGTGCCCTTAAGAACTATTTTTGTAAATTACTTATGAAACAAGAAGAACCTTTTAAAGAACTTCCCCATAATATAATACTTCGTGGAAGAACCATTACATTGGTAAGCACCCTTATGTAGCACCTTTTTAAAGAGTGTATAGGTGAATAAGGGACAATGAACAGGACACTGAGAAAGTGATTCAAGAATCTTTAACAATAAAATCCACATCACGCCCTCAAATTTGAAACATAGCCATCTCCACCTAAGTGACAAGGTTGGATGCAGTTTGTTGGTGGAACATGCCCAGGCAAAACGTTTCCTAGTAAGGTTTTTTAAAAGTTAATTAACACAGGAGAAAGCTGACAAATACTGACATTACAGCAATAAGCATCAGCTCATCCCCTTAAGCAAGTCTGATTACCAGTCACGGCTGTTGGTGTTTGTTTATATATTACCAATGTAGAAACTAAACTTGTATTTTAGCTTAATTAATTTACTAATTAACTTAATTTTAACTTAGTTAATACACATTTTTGTACAATGTAAGTAGCTAATGAATATTTAATCACATTTTTTAACAGCATAATTCACTGCTTTCCTTGTTCTAACACCCTCTGATTTAGAAGTCAGATGTCCTGGTGCTGGGGAGTGATGCGATAACCCTCACATGGTGACTTCTATAGAAAAAGAAACATTTCAGCTTCTCGGAGCAGGCACTTGTGTCATTAGCATTTAAAACCGGTTTGTCAAGTCAGATGAACGGCCTGTCTGAGTTTTAATGCCACTGAAAGCTGTTCACTCACCACGGTGGATCTTGGTGTATATTTTGGTGTGTCTCAGCAGTTAACACCTCTTAAAACCCCTGATTTAGATGATGTGGTGAATGTAAGCTTGTTTTCTGCCCTGTCACACTGATTTGGCAGCAGTTTTCTGATCTATTTTATAACATATGCTGTTAAGGTCAAGGAAGATCATATTAAATCAGGTTAAAAGTAAACCTCTTCTAACTTTGCTGTATGCTTGTTGCTAGCCCAAACACGTACATGTTAATATGAGGGCATGCTCATAGTTTTGGTTGTCTGCAACTTGGCTTTTGTTTAACCAACCATCTGTTGTGTATACAAAGAACGTTGAGAAGCCTGACCTGCTAGAAACCAGCCCTTTACTGACATTTCTTGCTCCACTCATTACAGCTGGTGAGCAGTTACACCACAAAATGAAACAACATTATATCTGAAGTGTCAATAGAAATACACAATTTAAACCACCTGCCTAATATTGCATAGGTTATATATATATATACAGTATATATATATATATATAAAACCTATTCACTCTCGCTGAGGAGTCCATATGAACAGCCCAACCTCCAAAGAACTGATTCTAAGTCATCATGGCACCTGTACACAAGGAACTGCTGCTGCCCATTTATACTGGGAACCATTAGTATTATATATATTTATTTTATTTTATTTATTTTTTCCCCATTCTCTTGTTTGTTTTGCTATCCGGTGTGGACCAGAGGAGGATGGGTTCCCCCTTCTGAGCCTTGGTTCCTCCAGAGGTTTCCTCCTACAGCTTAGGGAGTTTTTCCTTGCCTCTGTCACCTTTGGCTTGCTTAGTGGGGGCTTGGACCCGGATTCTGTAAAGCTGCTTTGTGACCATCATTTATGAAAAGCGCTATTGAAATAAACTTAAGTGCAACCAAACAGTTCTGACCTGCAGAGACATGGACTCTGTCCATGTGCTGTGGTATCTGACAGCAAGTTGGTAGCAGCAGTACCATTCCTGTACCTTGTAAGGTGGTACCTCCATGGAACAGAGAGTTTGTCCAGCACATCCCACATGCGCGAACAGATTGAGATGTGGGGAATTTAGATACTGAGAAACCACCTTGAACTCATTCACAACTTTTTCGGCGATTTGTGCTACATCAGTCCACAGTCCAACTGTGTTATTGGACCAGACAGGCTAGCCATTACCTCCTACATGCATTTTTGAGCCTCCATTACCCTGTCACTGGTTCACTGGTACTCCTTCTTGGATCACTTTTGATAAGTACTATCTATTGCAAACTACACAAGACCTGCAGAGATGATGGAGACTCATTTGTCTAACCATCACAGTTTGGCCCTCAGAAGCATACACTTTCCTATTTTTTCCTGCTTCCAACACATTGACATCAAGAACTGATTGTTCATTTGCTGCCTATTATCTCCCACCTCTTGACAGGAGCAACTGTAATCAAATCATGTTAATCACTTCACCTGGCAGTGCTTTTAACCTTGGTCTAAACAATTATCTATTATGTTTTCCTCCACTTTTAATATTACTGTAGTACCATACCTTGCCAACTTTATTTTTAAAGCACATTTCAGAAAAGCCAAGGCTGACCAATGTGTTTGACATTTTTGAGCAACAAAGTAAGTAAAATAATAAAAAATCTTAAAATCAGTTCTCACTTCTGAATGGGGAGCCAGTGCAGAGAGCTAGTAATCTACAATACATTATTTAAATAAACTTTACTTACTTACTTGCTTACTTGCATGTAGTAATGGTGCCACTGTAAACTCTTTAACCCTTTAAGATGTAAAGGCCAGCTTTCTAGACAGATAATTCTAGGCAATACAAGATTTCCATGGCAATTTACCATTTGCACTGCAGTTTAATCTAAAACTAGGCTTAATCCTTGTCTGGGAAACTGGCCCTATAGGTTCTTACATGGGTTCAGAACTTAAATACCTCACTCTCAAAAATACAAAGCGAACAAAAATATCATTGTAGCTACAGATACATTTACAGTAGTTACTGAATCTTAATGCAGTAATTCATTATTCTTAACTGAATTAATAACATTAGGGAGCAAGCTAGAGAAAAATACTTTTCCCACACTGATGGACTGAGGGCACACAGTTGGCAGGACAGGGCAATCATGGCATTACAGTTCAAGGCTAAATGTATGACTTTTTTACAGTAAAAACTGATTATTTTATATACTGAGTACAGATCTGTCTTTCTTATTTGAAGTCTATACAAATTTTTAACAGGGTAAATGCAAGGCAAGGAAAGTTTATTTATGTAGCACATTATCATACACAGAGGTCATTCAATGTGTTTTACAGAAACAGGCATTAAAAAGAATGAAATCTTTAAAGAGATTTAAAGAGAAAAAGGTGGAATGCATGTAAAATTGTTTTACATTACATATTAATGTAGCAAATGATGTAATCAAATCTAAACTGCGAGCCTGAGTGCTATCCTGCGGCTGCATTGTATGCATTCAGCCTGTTTAGGTCTGCATGGGAATAGACTAGAAGCTTAAAGCGCTCAGTCACAATATCAGAGCCATGAGAAACAATCATTTATTCATCAGGATTAAACCTAATTACCCTCTCCAGGGTCAGATAATCAGAGAGAGGGGTAGAGAGATGGAGAGAAAGAAAGAAAGAGAGGGAAGCTCCAGGGGGATCTATTAGCAAATTAGGCCCAGCTCCGATGCTCAGGGGAAACCAACACCAAGTATGACTGTGAGAACCTGTCAGAGGACACACAGAGCAGGAGAATATGGGTTACTGGAACGGGACATCAAAAGACCTCTGATCTGTGAGAGAGCGAAAAAGAAAGAAAGAAAGAAAATAGAGTGAGAGAAAGGGAAAGAAAAAAGAAGAAAAGTAGAAGGAGACAGAAAAAAGAAAGAAAGAAAGATAAGAAGAGAGAGAGAGAGACAGAGAGAGAGAGACAGAGTAAACACATATTGTGCCTAGAGCAAATTAAACTTATTTCTGCACATTCACTGTTATTCTGTATTTGTTTAATTTAACACATTGGAAATAAAATGAGGAGCCGGTGCAGAGTTAGTTACAGCTAGTAATCTATAATACTAG
>JBBPDA010109301.1:0-10399 GCA_037974385.1 Arnoldichthys spilopterus
ATAATTATTTGAAGGTTGACTTTTTTTTGTGTTAAAAACACTTTTCTTTTATTGGTCGGATGAAATATGCTAATTTTATCACAATATGCTAATTTTTTTAGAAGAACCTGTATATTTGTTTGGCGTAATCCTTGTCTGGTCTCTGTTGCTATAG
Organism: Arnoldichthys spilopterus; assembly: GCA_037974385.1. Classification (NCBI taxonomy): domain Eukaryota; kingdom Metazoa; phylum Chordata; class Actinopteri; order Characiformes; family Lepidarchidae; genus Arnoldichthys; species Arnoldichthys spilopterus. Next base: position 155 of record JBBPDA010109301.1, read on the forward strand.
CTGTTAAGTTACTCCCTGTGTCTGTGAAGTCTAAGTCCATGTGAAATCCTGTAAGTGTGTTCATCCAGGTTCATGCTTTGTAGTTTTAATTTGATTTGTGATTAGTGTTAGGGTTTGCTCATTTAAAAAAAAAATCATAAAATTACTACAAAACATGTGCTTACTTCCGAAAACAAAATCATTACATAAAGCCTTCTTTCAATAGAATCATGTTTGTATTTAAAAATTAAAAGTACTGCAGTATTATACTAGTTTTTGTATTATGATTTGTTTGAAAACAATAAGGATAAAATCTTGATCTGGCTGATTGAAATTTTAACATTCATCACCAACACAATTAGGATGGGACGATTTTTCAGAAAAAAAGATAAAATTGATGTGCTGTGCATTTGCATGACAGCCTACTCTGAGACCTGGTGATTTTCATTGTCACCATCCAAATCGCTTATCCATTTCGGGTTGCCTGCTATAAAGCAGTTAAGTATCCTTAAAATATGAAACTGACAAAGAAGAGCTAAACCCATAACTCATAGCTCCTTTTTCTCTCTTTGTCACTCTTACTTTCTCCAGGTGAGAGACTCTTAACCTGATGATTAGCTTCACTTTTGCCTGGGTACATTGGTGGGTTTGTGTCAAAAGGCACTTCCCTCCTGGATGGAGCAAAGACACAGAGGGAGAGAGCAAAAGTGAAAAGAGGGGGAGGGTATGAACAGTGACAAGATGGGAGGGAATAAGGAGAGATGAGGATGAGAAAGAAATGAAATAGATGGTGGAAAGTAGAGGAAAAGAGAGTCTCTTCCATTATAAAGTGTCAGACAGCCTGGGCTTCCAGTGTTCATTCACATGCTGTAACGTGACAACGGTTGCTAAGGGTCTAGGTTACATTCAAAGGCTCAGATACTCTGTTGTATCTCTGCTTTGGACAAAAGGGAAGAACTGACACAATGGAGGACCAGTGGAAAGTAAAGAAAGGAAGAATGCAATAAAATATGAGTCACTGCAAATATTTGCAGATGATGGTTTGTGGGTTAAAGGTCCCATCTTTGACATTTTTCTTTTGTTGTTCACCTGACTGGCTGCCCTATATTGTACCCCATTTAAAAAGGAGCAACAGTAGCTCCTTCCAAATGTCCTCAGCAGCATCATGTTTAGTCATTCTCATTTGGTACAATAACTTTGTAGTAACAACACTCTTTATAACTTCAACATAAATGGCCAGTAAAACTGTTGTAAGCTAATGGGTGATCTCACAACTGGTTCAAGGAACAAAAAGGGGAAACAAACAATATTTTCCTGATAGAAGCAAGAAACCAGATATGTCAATATCTTTATCTGTTTCCATTTAATACCATTTCTTTTTATTCCATGCAGGCACACAGAGAATGTGACAAGCCTACCCAAAAAAGAGAAATAATTTTAAGCGTCATTTATTAAGATAAAATCTGACTTTTTTTTTTTGTTGTAAGCACTGCTACTGTATTATTAGCAATCAAAACTATGACTACTTCAGTGTTTTGCATGAAAATATTTTGAATTTGAGGCTCCCAGGACCCCAACAGAGAATTCTACCTATTTCCACAGCCAAACACAATTCTGAAAGGTCAGTTTCTTATAATATTGTTGCTATATTCTTGTCAGTGGTATGTAAATGAAGTACAATGCCCTTTCATTTAAATTGCTTACATAGGCTCTGTTAAAATGTCAAGGTAAATGTCTGCATTTGGGCATTGTCATCAAATGTAAGATATAATGTCTTAACCTAATACTTAAAATAAAGTCTTCCCCACCGTAGCCAATTAAGGTGCTTTGAAATGCGCTCTAAGGAACTTCTACACTTGCTTCACTAAAAGTGTCCTGATGGGGAGAATCACAGCCTGGTTTGAGAATAGCACTAAGCAGGACAGATAGGCCCTCCAGAGAGTAGACAGTTGAAGGCATCATATGAACTGAGCTACCTTATCTGCAGTCTATCTACAGCAGTTGGTGCTGGACCATGGCTGGGATAATGAAGGAGCTCAGCCACCCTAACAATGGACTCTTCAATCTATTGCAGTCAGGAAAGCGCTTCCGCTCCCTCAAAGCAAACATAGAGAGAATGGGGTGACCCTTTTCACACAGTCCATTTGGGCTCTCAGGCACAGAAATACAGACCTTGGATTACTTTGCACAGCATCTACACACACAATATTCCTATCGATAGACTAGGCATATACTAAATTGATTTATGAGCATTGTTTTTTCTTTTTCCTGTTGTCTTCAACTTCACTTCAGACTCTATGGAACATCTATGCTTCTATTCACTGTATCATTTCATGAGCATATCAAGAGCTGCAAATGAAGTCAGCTACTTATGCTAGCTTTTGATCCACTTTGGTAAATTTTTCAATTGTAAATCTTTTATCCTTTCCCTTTTCTATAAAAGAACAGATGGCTCAGGTTTCCCTTACACATTCATTCCACACCTATTGCTGTGCATGAATTAACATGCAGCATGACATGCAGTGTGTTGAAACATTATTGCAGGGCTACCCTTCAAGCATATTTCATTGTGTTCTGTCTTAATTCAGTTTTTTTGAGTCATCTAATGATTAATGATACATAATTTTTATGCATTCTTAAACCTTTTTAGCTTGCTTTTTAAAATAAATTTGTTACTTTCATATGAATGTCCAGCACATTTTGTTGCAATTTGTTTCTATCAAAACTGACATTCTACAAGTGTTCTAATGATGACACATTATTTTGTGTATGGATAAACTAAATGCAAATTGTCAGGTTTGGTGGTAGAAGTGGAAGCAAACGCAGCCATAGAAAAAACAAAGGTTATTAGGAAAACACAAAGGAGCACACGGCGAAAACAAAGGGCAGACGGAAAAAACCAGCAGGGAGGAACAACGGAGAAACAGTTGATCGACGAAACGCTGAGGCAGACACAGGGGTATAAATACAAGACATAACGAGGGACAGCTGACATGATTAGTGACAAGCAGAGCCATATAGAGAGAGAGTTGCGTCAACTCCGTTCACTCCAATGGACCTTTTTTTTTTTTACAGCAATGGCGGACACTGTAGCCTCTCGATAGTTCCCGGAAGTTGGCAGTAAACAGTAGTAATACTGCACAGCTGCAGCAGAAGAGAGCGTTAGTGATACTATTTTAAAAGGTAAGAAGATTATATATTTACAGTGAGTCTAAATTAAATAAATTTTTGATTTAAAGTATATTAGTAATTTTTTTCGGGCTAAATGGGCAGATTTAGAGCATGTTAACAGATAAAGCTAGGCTAGGCTAGGCTAGTGCATAAAGTATACAATATACAATAATGCAACTTCGCTTTAGTTTAAAACAAGATTCAGAGCAATAAATCGGCAGCGTGGCTCGGCGACATCGGCAGCGTGGATGACTTGGACGACGTGTGTGTGTGTGTGTGGGGGGGGGTTCCCGGACGCGGAAGCTGAGCTTGGCGACGTTTGTGTCACCACCTCCAGCATGGCGTACAACCGCCTCTCCGCCGTCTGCATCGAGCCATTTCTCTTAGCTTGCAGACGTCTGCTCCGAATCCCCTTGCGAACCCGGAAGCTTGGCAGCCGGCGAGTCAAGAGGATCCGCAACCGGCACACCGAGGCACGGGGCAGCCAAACCGGGCTTGCTCCTGGGCGGAGTCAACTGGCCAAATAAAGAATCGAGGAGCTCGGGGGGCTGATTCACTCACCCTTAAAAGTTATTTTACGAGCTCACTCAGCTTCTTCTCTCCTGTCAGTTGCATCTCCCCCAGGAGTTTTCTGCCCTCGCTTTGGTCCCCTCCTAAGCGCTGCCAGTCGTAAATCCTTTCCAGTGAAATACGAAAATAATTCTGCTGCTTCCGTATTTTGGTCAATCAATCTGTCAGGTTCGGTGATAGAAGTGCAAGCGCAACCATAGAAAAAACAAAGGTTTAATATTAGGAAAACACAAAGGAGCACATGGCAAAAACAAAGGGCAGACGGAAAAAACCAACAAGGAGGAACAACTGAGAAACAACAGTTGATTGAGGAAACGCTGGGGCAGTCACAGGGGTATAAATATAAGACATAAAGAGGGACAGCTGACATGATTAGTGACGATGATCGAGAGACAGGTGACTAGGCGGGACAAAGGCGTGGCTAGACAACGAACATGAGGGCCTGAACAAGTGGCTTTTACAAACAAAACACGGACATGTGGAACACAAGGGGCGTGACACGTTGCACAACATTTTAATGTGTCTGTACATTTTTTACGTGTATTTCCCTCTTTTGATTATTATATGTCTCAGTGTTTTCTTCACCATCACTTACTTTTAGATACTCCAGGGGCTTCACACATTTACTGCAAACTGTAAATTCATGTTAAATATTAATTCTAGTCTACTTAGAGTGTTCTGTTTTCATTTTTATATAGCACTTTTTACAGCTGATGTTGTTGCCAAGCAACTTTACAAAATCTGTGTCTAGGCCCCTTGTGAGCAAGCCAACAGCAACAAAGGCAAGGATAAACTCCCTAAAGCTGGAGGAAAAATCCATGAGAGGAACCAAGACTCAAAGGGAGAACCCATTCTTCTCTAGCAAAAAATATTCAGGGACTCTTTGATATGATGAGGGTTCATAGTTGAATCAATGACCTCAAGCTGCTCAGTTCCTGAGGCAGCAAGGCAAAGCAAAACCAGCTGAGCTGAATTTACTGGGTCAGCCAGTCCCAGACAAATAAGCAGTTTTTTGAACTATTCAGCACTTGTAGAGGATTTCCTTACAGTAGAATGATTTATTCCAAATAATGTAGAATGATGGCATTCTTTAGATCTTGGCAGGATGACACCACACACTTCAATAGCAAAGAGAAAACCAGACCCTAGATATCAGGTTAAAATAAGACAGGTTCCACCTGCAGTAGGAACACCTGATTCTACTTTTAAGGTACATTTAAAATAAGCATGTACTTACATTTTCTATCTGACTTATCTGTTTTTTGTTTATTTCAATTATACAAATGACTACAAAATGTGCTTTGGTTTTCTCCCACTGTCCAAAGACTTGCATTAGTTTGACTGAATAGTCTAAATTGCCCATAGGTGTGAGTGTGTGTGTAAATGGTTGTCTCTCTATGTGTTGCCCAGGTCATGAGTTGGCCTCCTGACCTGGGTGAATTACATTATTTTCGAAGCCTTCAGATTGATTTAGTTCTAAAAGGCTGTCCATAAGCTTCCTTTGAATTTTAAATTGAAGTGACTGTTTTCTGCAGTGCAGACCTGGTTATAGAATGCTCTGTGCTTGAATATTTTGCCTCTAATCACTGTCATTGTAAAACCCCAAAGCTACTCTCTGGGTCCAACATTTTTCAGTCATGCTCAAAACCTTTACCTAATATTAAGTCAGATATTATCTGCCTACTAGTTTATTTTTGGCACTATTGGTGCATAGATTTACATTGGAATTTATAAAATATTGTTACACTATCCCCTAGCCAGTTTTTTTTACTTATACTTCATTTGATGTAATCTATGATAGATTACTTTAATTGACTCCATATTCTATTGCATATTCATTAGTTGTGAAATCAACTTGCCCTTCCACATCCTGCAGTGTGTGTGCACATCAGACATTTAAAAACACTGTTAGCACAGAGAGGTAGTAGGTTATGGCTAATCTTCTTGGTCAGTTCAGAATAACAAGGTCTGTCTAAAATGTTTTAGATTTCTTGGTGTGTCTGTAGGGTGAGGTGTGGTGGGCTTGCTGGAGGCTCATCTGGTATTGCTCATGAATATAAGATGTCCACTGAAGAGCAGGAGTAAGAATCTCCATTTATTCTTGTCAAGCTCAGAGCCAGCAGGAAACGAAAAAAAAAAAATCAAGCTCACTTTAACTACCTCATTACCCTCATCCATCATATGGCAGCTCTGTAAATGTGGAAACCCTCTTTAGATTTCAAACTGAAGCTTGTTGCTAGTGTTGGGCTTAAATGGTGTTAGCACATGGTAGCGCATTTGTGTTTTCTATAACTGACAGATGAACTCTAGACATTTTCTCAGATTTGACCCTTAATGGCTCCTGGTACATCTGTTCTCAGAAAACACAAAAACAGATTATACATGTTGGCCTTAATGCTCTGCTCTGAAACAGACCATTTTGCTCCATGACGCAGATGAAGACCTCTGAGTCAGAAAAGACTAGGGTAATAAAATACTGCCAGTGTAGTGAAGAACAGTTCAAGCTCTGGAGAGTAATGATATGTACCAGTACCTCTAAAGCACAGTCTCCTGTGTACACTGAACAACTGAGATAGATTTGTATTGTACCTGAATTCAGATAGTGGGGAACTTATGATGCCTGAAGATCTATGCAATGTTACTTTTGTGAATATGGGTATGTTTGTGTGTGTGTGTATTTGTGTAGATATAGGAAGATTAATATAATGTTTACTGTTTACCATATGACACAAACTATGTGAAGAATAAATATAAAATATATCTTCCTTTGCTGATAATCAGAATATATAGGTTATATCCTATTGGCCTACCAAAACGTAATAATGACATAAAAGCAGTACATTGCTCTTTTGAATAGTGAACTAAATAAGATTTTCTAGAAACATTTTCGGGACGTCAAAGGTGGCTTTTAAAGTAGTCTGCAGGGAGTAGTAGTCTGTTCCACATTGTATTCTATCCCTGTATGTGGCACTGATAGCCTGAGGGCTGGTTTTGTAGACCATTGTTCTGTGGTCCAAAGACTTTTTTGGACCCTTTATTTTTACGATTGTACAATAAGCAATAATGATATATACACAGCTGAAAACACTTAACACACACTCTTTGTTCAAAAATATGCTTTAAAATCAATGAAATAAATCATGGTTGTGATAAATTATGCAATGTTACTGCTTATTGATAAACTGATTAGTTTGTGTTACTGAGTGTAACAAAGTAGGAGATGATAGATATATAGCTCAAACTGTTCTCTCTATAAGAATGTGCAAACATGATAAAAAAAACTACAGATTGTAGCATCTGGACCATCTATCTTTCATCTATCTTATTAACAAGTGCTGAGGCTCTTGTTGAATAACAGAGAGAATGAGGAAGTGTTTGTGGTGCAGTCACGAGTAGGGCTGATGTGAATTAAGTGCCTCCTCAGTAAGAGCTGTGGAGATACAGAGGCATTATTTATCCCCAAGCTTTATCTGCCATCACTCTCCCCCAGGCATTTCAATCTCTAGCACACTATGGCTGACTTTTAAAACCTTCATTGGAAAAAAATAAACCTCTAAAAAACTACATAAAAAAAACATCAGAGACAGTTGTTGAGAATAAATGCTGTTGTTTGAAATAGTAAACAAGCAAAACATGCAGTGGAATTAGCATGATAAATGAGTGTCAGTTTTAGAAAAACATTGATTTCTTGTGGGCAGGCATTGAGGTCACTCTAAAGGCATGGAAAAGGTCGACGCTATGGCCAGCCCCTTAGGCTAACACTGAGCCAGAGGACTGTCTCAATATAAACAGTGTTGTACTACTAGTAAAAGAAAAGGCTGTTTGCAACGTTCAATGGTCTTTTAGCTCTTCCAAATTAGTTCTTAATGGTAAAAACAAAAAATATGACTATCATTTTTATTCTTCCTGACTCACAGCTCAAAGCAGGAAGAGAAATTCTGTGAAAAGTGCAGACTCTAATTTTTAAATCCATAGTACATTTGAATGTCTGAGTAGATCATTTAAGCAGATACAAATGAGATTTTGTTATGCTTAGAAATAACTTTTCGTAAAGTTTTCCTTAACTATGTTTTTTTGTTGTTTAGTGTCAGCATCAGTCTTCAGTACAAAAGTAGAACCCTACTAAACCCTGTCAGGTTTCAAATAACAAGCTTTTCATGAAGACTGACTTAAAGTTGTGACTGTTCTAGTCATCACATACTTGCTATATGCCAACTACCAAGGTTATGTCCCTTTCTTTATTTACTTGCATGTAATGCTTTGTTCAGTTTATCAAACTGAACAAAATTCTATGATAAAAGATTATTTGAAGCTGTATTGAACCTGCTGTCACCACAACAACCACATAGCAGTAATGACCCCACAGAGCTTTGACTGACCACCACAGACACTCAGTTCAATTCAGTGTAATTATATAGGGCTTTTTACAACTGACATTTTCACAGAGCAGCTTAACAAAGTCTGGGTACAAGCCCCTAATGAGCAAGCTGAAGGCGACAGAGACACAAAAAAAATCCCTAAGCAGGAGAAGAAAACCCTGGGAGAAACCAAGAATCAGCCAGGGAATCCACTATATCCACTACCTCTTGTTAACAAAAAATTTGGCATTAGTAATGGTTTATAATATGGCTAGTGAGTGGGCAGCAAATGATGCAAGTGGAGGTGGGACATGATAGTTAAATTAATATGAAGACAGATTAGCAGGAGGCTCAAAGGGAGTGGAGCAGTACCTAGTGTCATAGTGTAATAGACCTAGTTGAGAGTACAAGCCAGCTGAAAGCCTTGGTGATAGTAAATCAGGCTAAATGGAAGTGCAGCAGTTCCTAGTGTGCAGGTGGGCTGTGGTGATGGTAGATCAGGCTGAACATTTGGGAAGCAACTTCCCTTGATTATGATAGTCAGTTAAGTAAAATAAAAAAATAGTTAGCGTGGTTTATAGGTACAGACCTTCAACATAAGGAGTATAAAACAGGACAGTAAAAAGGACTCCGGCAGACCTCTCTATAACAGCCTAGGTAGAAAGAACAGAACCAGGGAGTGTCACAGACATGTGAGCACCCTGAGACACTAGTGACCCCCACCACCACCACCACACACACACACACACACACACACACACCAGCTTGTAAGCTCACAATGGAAGTTTTAGGCTTGTTGTATTGAAAGTGTAGAATGGCCTCATGACCTGTGATATAATTCAGTAAGAAAACTGAAAACTTTCCAAACACGTATTTGTAGCAGCTTAGGGGAAGAGTCCTATTTTATATTAACACTGCCCACATCTAAAAAAGAAGACTTTGTGGCCTTGGTGGTCTAGGAATTATATTACTGTGCTGACTTCTGCAGCTATAGTTGATGGATGGTAGATTACATCCTGTCATTTTCAGCCCTCAGAAGTCCTTCATATCGCCTTCCTGTCCTGAGATGAAGTACTATCACATCGAACCACAGTGGTACCAGAGAGAACACTTTTAATGGGCATACTGTGGTAAAAATTCAGAAGTAGCTTTCTCTAAATGAGAAAACACCAGACAATGCAAGAAACCTGTCTTAAAATCTTACTGCAATGAATGAACAACCTTTTTTTGTTATTGTTAAGTATGAAAATCAGAGTAAAGTCTTGGTTATGAACTAAAATCAATGGCAAGCTGTCACACAATAATAAAACTAAGTAATTGAGTCAACCTGTAGAAACATGAACTAATTGTGAGCATTTCTGAATGTACTTGAGCTGTTTAAAAATGCATACACCTACATATTAATATATATATTGTAGCGGTCCTTGTCACACGTGTTCCTGTCAGTGTTGTTTAGTTCCATGTGTTTGTGTCATGTGTTGTATGTGTATCTAGCCATGCCCTAGCCCAGCCTCACAGCTGTATCTCGTCTCTCGTCTCATCTCGTTCAGGTGTCCCTAGTTTGTGTGCATTTCTTATACCCCTGTGTTTGCCTTAGTCTTCGTGGGTTATTGAAGTCGTTCATGTCGTCCTGCCGTTGGCTTCCTTGCCTCGTTTGTTACCCTGCCTCGTGTTTTTGTTTTCTCATTTTATGTACCTAGTGTTGGCTGTTTTCATTTAAATAAAAACCCTTTGTTTCCTACGTCGCTGCACTTGCATCCTAAACACCCCACAATCCGATCATGACATTGTTTTATATATATATATATATATTGGGTACGGAAAGTATTCAGACCCCCTTCAATTTTTCACTTTTTGTCATATTGCAGCCATTTGCTAAAATCATTTACATTTTTTCCCCCTCATTAATGTACACACAGCACCCCATATTTACAGACAAAAAAAGAATTTTTGAAATTGTTGCAGATTTATTAAAAAAGAAAAACTGAAATATCACATGGTGCTAAGTATTTAGACCCTTTGCTGTGACACTCATATTTAACTCAGGTACTTTCCATTTCTTCTGATCATCCTTGAGATCATCTTCATTTGAGGGAAAGATGAATGTGGCCAAGTACAGGGATATCCTGGACAAAAACCTTCTCCAGAGTGCTAAGGACCTCAGACT
>JBBPDA010109302.1:0-10399 GCA_037974385.1 Arnoldichthys spilopterus
TCTCAGTTTAAAGAGGTGGCAGCAGTTCCTTGTGTACAGGTGCCACAATGACTTTCGACCAGTTCTTTGGAGAATAGGGCTGTTCATATGGTAAAAACCAACTAGAACTAGGGTATCATGATGGGTCAAGCAGGTCCAGACAGCAGAATGGGACAGGTAAAACAAGTAAAATCTTTGTTTTGAAAGGCAGAGTAAAATCAACACAAAACTAGCTGATACTTGCTTAAGCATTAGTTGATCAACCGAAATATTTAATCAAAAATCGTCTGACTTGGGCCTGTGCAAATGATTTAGTACATCAGCCCCATAGTATCACCAAGTGTAACAAATGAACTGCGCTACACATATTAATAAATTCAACTCGTACATTCTCTTGTGAGTTTCTGTGTGGGCTCTGGGGTCAGGCATGGCCATTGAGGATTCCTGTAAATGCTTTGGCTGTTGTCAGAACAAAGAGTAAAATGATATTTCCCCTTACGTATGAGCCTGATGACAACAGCAGAAGCAGCGCAGCTGTAGGCTTGCTGGCTTGAAGCCAAGGTTTTAGGTTCAGGACATCTGCCTGGAACACAGCACACACTGTCCCTTTCCATAATACACCAAGACTGGCCTTCTGAAATATAGTTCTTATCAATTGGCAATAAGCACAGGTGATTAGCTTCCTTTGGAGAGTTGAGTAAACATTAAACATTACTCTACATATTTGGATAGAGGTGATGTCATGGTGTGGCGTTACTGCAATTAAATCTGGGCAGCGGCAAAAAAGCAAACACCGGTCATGTAAATGTTTGACCAATACTCACAATTACAAGCAAGTAATTTCGAGTGGTTTTAATGTTATTATAGTGCTGTAATATTGTTATATGTGAAGTTTTATGTAGATAATAATGATATAATCAGCCCATTCTTTCTTTGTTAAAAACAATTCTGCAGACATATAAATGTGGTGCAGACAGAGTTGCTTGTGGTGTTTCAGTGAAGAGTTTTCTGTCTCTCTCTTTCTCTCTCTCTCTCTCTCTCTCTCTCTCTCTCTCTCTCTTCCTCTCTCTCTTAATCGGATTTGAATAAAAGAAGAGGCATCACTTGTTGGAGACTGAATCTCCATCTTATCCCTTTAAGAAGTGCTGAGTGATGAATGCGTGTCTGCCAAAATGCAAACAGAAATCCACTTTACCATAGTTCCTTAGGGATATTAGCATGCCTTTACCATGTCCTAAATGCTTTAGCACTGATTACTGCAGGGATGTCACACAGGGAGAAAATCTCCTTTATTTTCTATCATCTGACAAAAAGCTCTCAGGAAACTGGGGAAAACAGTTCAGGTGTTATTTTAATTTCACTATGGTTAGTGTAGTACACCTGGTCTTGTTCAGTGCCTGTGTGTGTGTGCGTGTATGTGTGTGTTGTGTGCTTGTGTGTGTGTGTGTGTGTGTGTGTGTTTATACATATATTTAACTCTTTGTAAGAGTGTGGTCCTAATAATGATAGGAATACAGGAAATTCTGTAGAAGTGAGGACACTTTGTTGGTCCTAACAAGAAACTAGACTGTTTTCGCCACAAATTCAACTTTTCTAGGAAAATCTAAAAGAAAATAAAGATTGTGTTTTCTTAGTGAGGTTTAGGTTAGCATTAGCTTTAGGTTCAGTGTACTGAGTTAGTATTAGGGTACTATTACTGAAATACAGTGTTACAGAAGTCAATGGAATGTTTTCAAAAAGACAGCTGTGTGTGTATGTGTGTTTGCCTGTGTGCATGAATGTGTGCATGGATATGCGTGTGGATGTGTGCGTGTCTGTATCCCTGTGTGTGTCTTTTAAGTTTCAGACATATGACATATGCTGTATGTTCTTTCCCCAACAGTGCATTAAGACTTACAGCTCTGACTGGCATGTGATTAACTACAAGTATGAGGATTATTCTGGAGACTTCCGCCAGCTACCCAAGTAAGAATGAACCTTTGATGACCTTCGTAGTTCTAGGGAAGGGGAATGGAGATCAACTGAGGAACGGCTTGTTTGTGTGTATCCTCTAAACATGCACCGATATGAGCATTGTCCTTAATCTGCACTGTGACAATGTTTACAGTGAGGTCCAAAGACGGAGCCTAATCAGGAAGTATGTTTCTGCACAACAATAGCAACACAGCTCTTCCTCCTCATACAGTACAGTATCTTCTTGTTGCAGCACAGCACAAGCCAGAGCTGCTTTAAATGAGCTGTTAATTAAAAGAATGCACTGCATTCTTGGCCAAGTTCGACCTTGTGATGTGTTGTAAAGATCATTGTGGGCCATTTATGGGTCAGGCAAATTATGGGTGATGTATCATTCTAGTACTGGTTTTGCACAACACTAATGATGCTTGACTTTTGTTTAGTTATTTGACCCTCATGGTTTTATATCGAGACAGTAGTTTTTCCGATTGCTTTAAAAGAAAGGTTCATATGCAAAAAACTATGTCAATTTTATGTTTTTTGGGTTTGTTTTGTAATTTTGTCATCTGACCCTACAATGCAATATTTTCCAAATTTGATCTGTACCACCCAGCATTAGGTGAGAGTAATATTTTGATAAACAAATATAAGTCAAAAAATTTGTATGAAAGCAGTTTATGCTGCTCTGTGGATGCTCTTTACAATAAACACAGGCACAGGCCTCTTATTCTGAGGACAGGGCAATGAGCTCCACAGATGGGACAAGTAATGTTTTACAACATGGAAACCATGACCTGTAACTGCTGTTTGATCACTTTCACATATGTGCACATACCCATGCAGGAATTCCTGTTTTTTGCATTATTAGCATTTATGTTTTAACAAATAAAAATTTCTGCCCTCTGATGACCTCTCAACTATGTGGTTATTGTGTTGCAGCAAAGTTCCTCGGCCAGAGAAGCTGCCCACTCATGTGTTTGAGGTGGATGAGGATGCAGACAAGGATGAGGTACATCAACATTACCCATGATTCCACCCTGAACCTTAAAAAAGAGACAATGTGGTGAGTGATGTGGTGAAATGGTTCTCTGGCTGAACCAGCACTATTCCTGAATGTGGCAAAAAAAAAAGAACTGAACAGAACAGCATCTGTCCACCTCAAAGGCCAGGACTTTCCGTTAAAGCAGCAAGTCATGTTGTGTGGTTGGATGCTGGGAATGAAAAAGATTTTCCCACATTTCAGCAACCTGTTTCTGACCAGACTGACCAGCTTTACAGAGAGGTTTGTCATAGTCTGTCAAATTATATTCTCTCTTTTGTAGGCTAGAGATTAAACAGGTAATGCTGGGTGGCACAGACTCTGTTAGTCTGACACAGAGCAAGAAGATGCCTGAGGGTGATTTATTTTATTTATTTATTTATTTATTTAGTTTATGTATTTGTAGCAGTTTGTTTGGCATTAAACTCTGTTGAACTCTCAGACAAAACTGTACCTTTCAAAGTGCAGAGTTCATTTTACACTCATGGGTCTTCTGGTCAACGCTGAACAGTACATTTATAGTAAACAAATGAACGTTTTGAGAATTATGATTAAATAAAGGAGACTACACTGACTTTTACAAAGGCATCATAAGACTAGGTTTTACCGGCAAAAGTTTCCTACAATTCTCTACATTATTCTCTGTCCTGGTCCTGAAGTACCACTGCCTTAATTTTTATGTCTCTCTGTAAAATAACTTACCTGTATTGTCCAGGATAGCTGTATTGTTAATTTGTTAATTGATAAACTAAACTGTGCTTGGACCAGGGCAAAGGCTAAATATGCGAGGCTGTAGTTTGACTTTGATGTACACAACTTCTGCTGTGGCCTAGCACCAACTCAGGAATAGAGTTTGCTGAGTTTTTTGGTCTACCGTAGAGATGCAGTATTTCGAGTGTGAATGAATAATCGGGTCAAGAGCAGAAAGATTCCATGTTTAAAGGCAGATGAAGCTTTCAAAGATGTTCTCACATAGGAATAAAAAATCTCCTCCGGAGAATTTACTGTGCTCATACTTTCCCATTCTTTGACCTGGCTCTTTCTCTCTCTGTATGTTTGTTAACTCTTATGTTAAGTGATTGGTTCCTCTCTTGTCTCTGTAGGATACAGCATCTCTGGGTTCTCAGAGAGGGGGTGTAGCCAAACATGGCTGGCTTTACAAAGGCAATATGAACAGTGCCATAAGTGTCACAATGAGGGTGAGTAAAAGCCCACACCTACAGACAGGCCCAGGGTGACCATGGACCCTTAATAACATCCATGAATTAAAATGTTCTCAATAAGGCCTTAAATATGTAACAGTGTAATGTCCTGGGTGTGGTGTGTTGGATGTATTTATCCCCTAATTGTTACAACAACAAAAATCACTTTAGCCTATTTAGTCTTTGCCAATGTCTTTGTTATAATGGTCATTTAGCATCAGATTGCAGGTTAAATTATATAAACTTGTAGAGACCCTGAGGCTATCAGTCACACTATAATGTGACAACACACACCACTTCATATGCTATGACGCACTACATACGTTGTAACTGTCAGCCTGGCCACTCAGAATTGTTTTTGTTACATAAATGCATTTTTTATATTTTATCATGCTGTCAAATGAGCGCACTGAACAATACGAATTCACTCAACCGTACTGTCAGGAAGGGGGTGGGGGGGTCTGACTTCCTGTTCCTAATCCATTTTCCCACGCTTTTAGCTTCCCCCGCATTATCTTTGGAACTTTTATGTTTATATCTGCTATTTTATGTAACTCTCTCTCTCTTTCTCTCTCTCTCTATCTCTCTCTCTCTCTCTCTCTCTCATTCTCCAGTCTTTTAAGAGGAGATATTTCCAGCTGGCCCAGCTAGGGGATGGATCGTATAATCTGAACTTCTATAAGGATGAAAATATCTCCAAAGAGCCTAAAGGGACCATTTTTCTTGACTCCTGCATGGGGGTTGTCCAGGTAACCGTCACTTTGGACTCTTGTACATGGATTTTTTTTTTATTTGCCTTTGTGAACACACTCAAGTACCACAACTAAATGTGACCTCTGCATTTAACCCATCACACATGTACACATGGAGCGGCAGGAAGCTATCAACAGCACCCGGGGAGCAGTGTAATGGGACGGTTGCTTAAGGGTACCTCAGTGGTGTCTGGGACTTGAAGGGCAATGTCCTAACCACTAGGCCTTCACTCTTTTCAGCATGTGTTGACCTGTGTGGCTTAAAGAGACATGTTAATGAGCCGTGTTAAGTGAACTTCAAGATATTTTTAAATGACAATATTCTAAATTATTTTACTGTTATAAACAGTATTAAGATGTGCACTGAGGATACATTGGCCGCTTTATTCCCTGAGTGAACTTTGTTTAGCCTCCTGTGCCCATTGCCATTAGGAGGCCCTTTGAAGTGGTTCCATCATCTGTTACACAAGCGGAAAGCTTAAAAATATCTTATTTTATATAAAAGCAGATCACTCTTGTTCTCCTAATGCATATGTGGCAGCCCCAACAACGGACATGCTGTAGCTGTGTCTGACTTCAGCAGTCTGTGCTAATTTGTTTGGCTCTGTTTTTCAACTGCATGATTTACACAAGCCATCTGAGGACACTAACCATCTAGGGGTAAATGGCTCCATTTAGAAACTAAAAAACTGGAACTGGAGAGGGAAATTTAGTGAAAATCAGGATAGTTGTGCAACATTACCTATATTTTTCTTTTAATCTTTACTTTTGATATTAACATGGTTCCCACGGGCCCTTGAAGTTTTGTGATTTTGACAAAAAGGCTTTTTGAAAATAGATATGAATACACATGGAACATTACAAGTGCGCCAATTTATAAATTTTGTGCAAGAATAGAAATTGAATTTTTAAAATTTAATTATGTTAGTAAATGGCTATACTCTGCTGTGTGCATGTGTGTCTCCCTCTATCTGGGTGTCCTTGTGTTATGAGCCATGTGCAAGGGCAATTGATGTTGAATGCTACAGCTTAACCAGTGGAAAGCAAATGAGAAAGCTAACAATAAGGGACATAATATTATAACAGAGCTGGGAAAGACCTGGATAAAATGTTTAAAAGTGTAAAAGTATAGCAACCCTGTATTAATTACGTCTGTTTCACTTTTTATTTATCTCCTCTTTTTCACAGTACCATAATCATTTTTTTGGATTTACTTTTGATTAAAGACTGCATAACCCCAAGAGAATCTCAACAGTAAAAACAAAGTGACCAATATATTTTATGCATATTCATTTTTTAAGGATTTAATCCAATTTACAGGCCAAAATGCAGCTCATATTGTAAGCATTGACGATTTAGGTTATATCTCTTTATGTATATCTCTACATTTTAAACATATCTCTACATATTTATGCACATATTGACATCATATGGAAATATTTGTGCCCTCCTGTCAGTAAACATCTTTACAGAATGAGTTAACGTATTTTTGTTTGGAAAATCAAGAAAACATCACTTAACTAGGGGGACTTAAATCAAGTTTTTTTTTTATTCCAATAGACCTATTTCTGTAGTTTTAGGACAAGACAAAACACCAACATCCATTAAACATTTATTGACCTATCTGCTTAAAATAGGCATGTTAATGATTGTACTGAATCAACGTTTAAGTCTTTTAATTTATATACTGTGTGTATGACCCTTTTAAATTACCTGTTTTTTCTGCATTAATTGGTCATAAAAGTGATTTGATCTTTATCTCAGTCACAAGTACAAACAACCGTAATGTGTTTAAGCTGATAATGCACACACAATTCTAAACTTTCATGTCTTTACTGAACACCCCACTAAATATTCAGAGTATTAGTGGAAGATTTAAGTAAGCCCTTTTAATATTTAACAATGGTTGAACCTCTTTTGGCAGCAGTATTCTCATTCAAGTGCCTCCTTGGTAGTTTGCACTATTCACTTTGGGCAGTGGTAGCCTAGTGGTTAGGACACTGCCTTTTCAAGGTTCAAGGTTCAAGTTCTGGTCCTGGCACTACTGAGGTACCTTTGAGCAAGGTACCGTCCCGCTACACTGCTCCCCGGGCGCTGTTGTTCACAATGACAAAATAGTCACTTTCATTCAATTTGAATTAAATTTTGTACAACCGACATTGTCACAAAGCCGCATTCACAAGGAATTGTTGACCGTTCATCTTTACAGAACTTTACTGTTGTGAACTGCTCTGAGGTAATTCCACAGCACCTCTATTGAGTTAAGGTCTGGGCTCTGACTGGGCCACTCCAAAGGCAATTTTTTAAAACTGTGCTATTCTTTAGTGGATTGACGAAGATGTTTGTGGTCATTGTTCTGCCACATCACCCAAATTCAACTGAGTTTCAGCTGGCAGACACCCTGACACCACTGCGTAGGATTCTTTGGTATTTCATTTTCCCCTCGATGAAGGCAAGCTGTCCAGGCAACCCCAAATCATGATGCTCCCTTCACCGTACTTCAGTGTTGGGATGATATTTTTATGTTGGTATGTGGTGCCCTTTATACACCATATGTAGTGTTGTATGTTCTTTACACATGCAGCAGTGTTGTTTTTGGAGAGCAGCAGCTTCTTTGATGGTGCCCTGCTTTGGACACCTTGCTTGTTCTATGCTTTGCCTATGGCAGATGTTGGACAGTTCCAGTGAATCCTTCCAGCCTTTAGCAATTACTTTAGGGTGTAAGATTCTTTGAAGACTTCTAGGGAGAATAGTCACAGTACTTGATTTATATATCATTTGTTTAACTGTGATCTGATTAGTATCAAAAGCCTTTAAGATTTCCTTGTTATCCATCCATCCATTTTCTAAACCGCTTCTTCCGTTTCACGGGGAAGCTAGAGCCAATCCCAGCTGACTGCTGGCCCAAGTCAGGGTACACCCAGAACAGGAGGCCAACCCATCACAAGGCAACACACAGACAGACATTCATACACACATTCACACCTATGGGCAATTTAGAGTTTCCAATCAACCTATTGCAAGCCTTTGGACAGTGGGAGGAAACCGGAGCCGGAACCCACGCGAACAGCTTGCAAACTTTGCACAGAAAGGCACCTGTGGCCGACCCGGGGATCGAACCCAGGACCTTTTTGCTGTGAGGCGACAGCACTAACCACTGCACCACCGTGCCGGCCTGCTTGTATTCCTTTGCAGCAATTCTTGATTGTAGGTCTTATGAGATCTCCTTATTTGGAAAGCATGGTTCACATCAGCGGATGCATCTTATGAAACACAAAATGTTTGAGTACACAAGTCAAAGTAGCTCTAACACACATCTGCAAACTTTTTTCATTGACTGGCCTCGTTTCCTAACTCCTGACTCCACTTAACTTTTCTTGAAATCATTAGCCTTTGGCTTCACGTACATTTACAACCTACACTGACAAAGGGCAATGCAAATCATATTTTAAGACACATTTATACATTAATGCAGGTAATACAGAGGCTTCACTTACATTTTCTTTCCACTGTATATGGATGCTCAGTACTCTAGGCAGGTAGGGTTGGTCTGACAGGGTTACACAGAAAACAAAGGCAACCCCAGTTCACATGTGGAGCTCCCTCGCACTGACCCTGTCTGCCTTAGGGTCAGATTTTTCCATGTTTCTCCCTCTGTGTGTTCATGAGAGGACTGTGTGAGATAGTGAGTGAGAGAGCGAGTAAGTGAGGGAGTGAGAGAGAGAGAGTGAGTGAGAGAAAGAGAGAGAGAGAGAGAGATTGCATTCCTGTGCTTTGTTTTTGTACTAGCCCTCCTGAAAGATCAAAACGTTCACATATTCTGTTGGTATGTGTATTTTATGAGACCTGAGTCTGTTTTATTATTAAAGCAAAGGAACATTCTAACACATGTATTCACAGCTTAATATTACAGATGCTCAGCCAGTGCTAACACTTTTGTTTTAGTCATGTTATGTGTTTGTTTTGTGATGATACAGAAGATAAATAGCAATTTGTCAAGTAACACTTTTGGTAGTGATGTAGTTTGGTTTTAGGAGTGATATATTAATAACTGGTGCCATATCAAAAATGCAAACAACCCTTTACACTAGGTTAACGGATGAATGGGAAAAAAATCTGAATTATTTGGGATAAAATGTTATAGTATTTATAATGTTAGTAGAAGTTAAGAATGATTTTCCCACTATAAACCATTTCATGGATACAAGTTTGTGTTAAGATGGTGATAACATGCATATATAAGAGGTGTGTTACACATGTTTTTTTTGTGTGTGTGTATGCTTTAGAACAGTAAAGTGAGACGGTTTGCTTTTGAGCTGAAGATGCAGGATAAGAGCACGTACCTGCTCGCCTCAGACAGCGAGGGTGAAATGGAAGACTGGATCAGCACCCTCAACAAGATCCTGCACAGCAGCTTCGAACTGGCAATGCAGGAGCGCAGAAATGGAGAGCTACACGATGGTGTGTGTATAGACAAATTATTAGTATTTCTTGCTTTATTATATTCGGGAAAAGGGCTGCACTCACTCACTCACTCACTCACCCACTCACATTACAATATAAAACACCATATTGAATTACAAACATGGCCTTACATGCATAGCCCAAAACTGGTTGTCACTAGGCTTTGAGTAATATGGGGGGAGGCCCATCCTACCCTCCTAGAGAAAACAAGGCCATATGTTCTCTCTTGGACTTGCTGTCTCTTATTTCTTCAGTTTTGACATCCTGTTCACACACATGAAACGTTGCCAAACAGCTGATACATTTTGGAAAGGTGTAGCAAGTGCATTGCAGCGCACATGCGTTTAGCTGGATCACATTATTTATATCATAAAATCACAGACCAGCCAAAATAAAAGAAACACAAATAACACAGATATCAGGAGCGAACATCAGCCTGTTGTTATATTATGTGACAGAATGAGTGATGCATTTCTTTGCACACTTTTTTTGGTTGCACCTTCTTGCGAGTGAGCTGTAGCTCAGCTGGGTGTCTTAGCTTGTTGCACTACAGCAGCATCTAGGCAAGCAAGCTAGCTCTGAAATTAAAACTGTGTAAAATAGTAATCTTGTTTATTACGTACATGATTACAATTATGGCCCCCACAGGCTGGTGGCTGGGAACTGCCGCATGCTAATATTGCACAGTGAGAAAAATGGAGATTTCGTTAAAAATTCTCACCCTTTGCTTTATGGAGAGAAGTAATGTTTGGTTATACGGGGGATGGGAGGGGGGTGTGTCTCTGTATATTTTTGTATGTGTAGGAGAATTTGGGTAAAGGGAACCTATGCTTTAGTTTGTTTCATCTGCAAGAGTCAACATTGTTGTGTATTTATATAAGTGAGCTCTGTGTGTGTGTGTGTGTGTGTGTGTGTGTGTGTGTGTGTGTGTGTGTGTGTGTGTGTGTGTGTGTGTGCTTGTTTTGTGTGTGTGTGTGTGTGTGTTTTTTTTTTTTTTTTCCTTCTCTCTC
>JBBPDA010109304.1:0-10398 GCA_037974385.1 Arnoldichthys spilopterus
TGATCAGAAGAAATGGAAGCACCTGAGTTAAATATGAGTGTCACAGCAAAGGGTCTGAATACTTAGGACCATGTGATTTTTCTGTTTTTCTTTTTTAATAAATCTGCAACAATTTCAAAAATTCTTTTCTTTGTCTGTCAATATGTGACACAGTGTGTACAAATGGCTGCAATATGACAAAAAGTGAAAAATTGAAGGGGGTCTGAATACTTTCCATACCCACTGTATATACACCAGCCTTGTCCGTCTGGCAGAGGAGGAGGCATTGCAGTTATTTATAATGATAATCTTCGCATTACACACAAACCTGGACATAAATTTAAAGCTTTTGAAGTTCTTTATTCAAACATATTACATGTGTCCACAAAAAAGCTACCCAGTCAATTCCACTAATTATCATCTACAGACCCCCAGGGTCTTACTCTGAATTCCTCAATGAATTTGTGGATTTTATCGCAAACATAGATGTCTCATCCGACAAAGCTTTAATTATCGGAGACTTTAATATTCACCTTGATAACCTTGATGACCCTCTGAGAACAGCATTCATGTTTATTCTAGATTCAGTAGGGGTTAAACAGAACCTCACTGAACCCATTTACAATGGTGGTCACACGCTAGATTTAATAATAACTCTCCGTTTAAATATAGTTGTAGTCCCACAGTCTGAGGCGATCTCAGATTATTATATTATTAAGGAACTTAAAATTTGAAATTAAGGAACTGGCCCTTTTGTGGTTTAGGTCTTATCTGACTAATCAATATCAGTGTAGATATAAACGGCGACTTCTCTAGCACCAAGCACCAAGGTAAACTTTGGTATACAACAAGACTTAACTACCTACCCAGATCAAAAGGTACAGGTGTTTTGCTGGTACCCCACATTGCAAAGGTCACAGCAGGGGCCAGAGCCTTCTCTTATAAAGCCCCACAGTTATGGAATAATATTTTAAATTATGTTCAGGACTCAGACAGTCTCAATATTTATGTCCAGGCTAAAAACATATTTGTCAAGTCAAGTCTTCTGTTAGTTCTAGATAAGAGGTAGATCTGGAGAGCTCTCAGGCATAGACTATTCTGGTAAACTGGGATGTTTTGATGCTGTCGCCCCCCACTCTGATGTGTTCACTCAGGTTTGTTGACAGTGGAGTGGTTGTGCTTATGCCCCAGGATGCCCTCATGTCTGTGCTTCTTTCTAGCTCTCCCCTTTAGATATGCTGTCATAGCGAGTCTTGCCAGAGCTCCTGCCTGCACTCAGACCACAATGTACATAATTTTTAATCACTCGTAACATTTCAGCATCACTAACAATCTCTCTCTCTCCCTCTCCCTCCCTCCCTCTCTCCCACTCTCCCCTGGTCTGTTTAGCTGCCCCGCCAAAACAGCTCTGACTGTGGTGTTCTGATACCTTTCCATAAGAGTCAGCATTCATTTTTTTAAACCACAATAAATCTACTGTGTGATTTACTGGTTGTCTTACCTTGGATCACTTTTAGTAGGTACTAACTACTTCATACTTGAAACACTCCACAAGACCTGCTGTTTTGGAGATGATCTGACTCATCTAGTCATCACAATAAGGCCATTGTCAAAGTCGCTCAGATCCTCATGCTTGCCAATTTTTTCTACTACCAGCACTTAAACATCAAGGACTGACTCACTTACTGTGAGCTACAAACATGAGCTAAATCTGAAATCTGTCATTTCAGACAAACACCAGGGCTGCAGGATTAATCTTAGATCCTCTGTATTTGTGACATGACAGAAACTAAATGTAGATCACTGGTCCTGCTCCTGAGGCGGTTTGTGAAAACAAACCCTGTTATTGCTGCAGCATTCGGGTTCACGCTAAAATTAAGTTCCTGTTTATGACTCACAGTAAGTCATACTGTGTCAGAAACCACACCCACAAATCTGCTCCACCTTAATAAATAGCTGGATGTCATTTGAGTGGCTCCACAGAAGTACATTTGGACCTAAACACATCTCGACTGATCCACAACAGATTGGGAGGTGGGACGGTGTGGAAGAAGTTTTTCACTAAAGTGACTTTCTATGTAGAACTCATAAGAACGTGAGAACTATTGAGAACATTTGGGAAACTCTAAGCGAAGTGTCCTCAGCTTCTCTGGCCAAGTCAGAGGGGTTATTCTTAATCTGACCTACCAGAGCTAAACGAACAAAGGGCTCAGTGTAAACCCCTTCAAGGGACAGTGGCACTTCACTCACCTCCTCTCATCATCCAGCACTACCACTCACATACACACACAGAGCACCTCTGTTCAAGTTCAAGTTCAAGTTTATTGTCATATACAGGTAACAATGAAACATCATTACCAGCAATGAAATTCTTAAACTCGGAGGCTCCTCAGAGATTGCACCACACATACACATTCCTTTGTTTTACCATAACCCTGTAATTCTCCCTATCTCTCTCTCCCTCTCTCTCTCTTTCTCACACACACAGACACACACACGTGTTAAATGTAAAAAGTGTTTTTTTTTTGTACAAACACCCAAACCCATCATATCAGCCTAGGCTAATAAGCTTGTAGCTTGGGGTGCTGCTGTGTTCACCTTCATGAAATGGTGCTAATATTAGGCTAGCCATCTAATGGCAGAGGTTAGTGTCATGATGGCAAGCAATAAGGTCCCAGTCAAAGATGGGCTGTGTGGGCTCTAGTGGAACAGCTTGTGTTCTTATAAACCACTTTGAATGGATCAAAGCCTGCTTTAAACATGTAGTACAGGAAATCAGCAAAAACATAAAACCACATGCTAAATATTGAGCCAGTCCTCCTTATGTGATATAAGCGATAACAAGCAATACAAATTTTACAACATGGTCCTAAAGGTCCAGTTTTAAACCCTAAATGTTTGAGACAGGCATTAACACTCCATATACTCTATTTGTTACTGTAGTATTCCAGTTTGTATTCAGTTTTCAGAAGCATCTGCCTGTAAAAAGCACAGTGATTGTTATTTTTGCCAAAATGTTCAGATTAATATTTGGAGCTGCTTTTTTAAATAAGAGGCTATAATCACTGCTTCTATATGATGATATATTTGTGTCAAAAGTTCACATGTATAGACTCCCTCTACCACAGGCATGAGACCTTACGCACAAATTCAGTAACAGAGAGTAATATAGAGAACCGTGAGCAAGAAACAAACACATGGGAAAAGAAAGTTTTGGCCTATACTTGTACAGAGCTAAGCAGCAAGTGGACAATTTAGGCACCACGCACGAGAGACTTTCTGCTTGGTTACTGCTCCAGGGACC
The DNA here is from genome assembly GCA_037974385.1 of Arnoldichthys spilopterus. NCBI lineage: Eukaryota > Metazoa > Chordata > Actinopteri > Characiformes > Lepidarchidae > Arnoldichthys > Arnoldichthys spilopterus. Next base: position 3,284 of record JBBPDA010109304.1, read on the forward strand.
ACACACTCTATCCAGTGAACTCTGCTTGTGAAGTTCAATTCTGCTTGCACAATTTTTGACTTTTGGCAGTTTGGGGGTGGAAACTAAGGGAGGCACTGGTTCTCTCATGATTGGTCACTTTTCAAGGTGACCACACCTCCATGGCAGAACCATGTAGACCTTGAGACACACACCCTCTCTCTCTCTTAATCTCTCTTTCTATCTCTGTCTCCCAAACACACACAGAGTTTTGAAAGCCTGTGTATGCAGAGTCCAATCTTTCCTAATTCCTTGGCAGGAGCAGCAAGCAGTTATACAAAGATGAATTGGATTCCCAGCTGGATGCACAAGAACATCCACAGGATACGCCATTCATTAACCTGCATGCATGAGGTCATCTCACAGGTCGTAGAGGAACAAGAAAAACATACATGTGCGCACACACTCCTCACCTTGATCTGAATCTCTCGCACTACAGGTAATCCCCCTTCTCCATGCCTGAAGCTGCTCCTGGTCTTTCTCTGTGCGCATTTATGCTCTCTGAATGCTGCTGCGCCCTCCTCCATGTACACCCTGGGGAGGAGGAAGGTTGGGGCGGAGCCTCAATGCATGCCACTCCAGCCTGTAGATTTGAGCATAAATATTAAAGACAAAGGTGGAGTGGTGGGAAAGCATGCGTTGTTTCATAAAAAGATCAAACAAACAAGAGCAACAAAAACAGAACAGTGTTTATACTGCAGCTCTGATCATTTACACTTTTTACACCACTTTCACCATTACACCAACTGCACATTCACACAGTTTACACCTGTTACACCAATTACATATTTACACCACGTACACTGATTACACATTTACAAATTTACACCAATTACACCTCTACACACATTTACACTACTTACACACACAGACCAATTACATATTTACACCCTTTACACCAGTTGTACATTTACTCTATTTACACCACTTACATCATTTACACATTTTACGCCTATTACACCAATTACACTTATTTCACTATTTAAATTATTTATTATTTTAATTGTGTTCGACCTCTTTCCCTACAGTTTGCGTGTTTGTTCCCGACCAGCAGTGGTGGGCATGCTATCTTAATCTGACTCCAATATTATCCATGCTATTGCCTGCATTAAAATATCCAGTTCACTTAGTTTGTATTTAGCAGAATAACAGTGGTCTATTATAAAGTAATGACATTAAAGATAGGTTAACAGTATAATTACCATTACATTAGCTTAAGTAATGTACACAAGTTGCCATATGCAATCTGACAGTACCTTGGAAAGTACTGGTGAGTGTATTCCATAATCAAATAGTAAGATGTCTTAAAGTCACCGGGGAAAGTATTCCTTTGTTATAATTTGTGATTCACCCTTATATAGCCCAATAGATAAAACACATCAGAATAACCAATGACCATCTATGTTTATGTTTGAATCATCAAACTGGCCAGTCACTATGCTTCCTGAATATCAAACAGTTCTACCAGGCAATAACCACAGCAGGAGACTTGGGTGTGACATACCTCCTAATTTCCTGCTCTGGAGTCACTCAGAATGACCAGTCAAGTTAGATGACATAACACCGTGTACACATAACATGGAGTGATATAAATCAGTTCATGAGATTTCTCGTGGCATGTGCAGTCATTTGATACCAGACGTGCTTGTGGTATCACGGCCCAAGTAGTGTTAGGAGAGATGAGTTGCCTTTTAAGCTTACCCGGAAACTCCCCATGAGCCAAAACAGAAAGCAAAGAACAAAACAACTAAGGAAAGACCATACGTTTCAAAATAAAAGGTACCAAAAATAATAAAATCACAGACAAAAATCATAATAAACAGAACCCAACCTTCACAATAATTTAATAGGCATTTGAGTCCTTGAGTGTATGTAACCAATGTAAAGCTTTGTGATCAGTCTCTAGAGTGAAATGTCTACCTAGCAGATAGTACCTGAAAGATCGCACTGCCCACTTAATGGCTAGGCACTCTTTCTCTACCACTGCAAACTTCCGTTCGGCAGGGGACAATGTCCTACTCAAGAAAATCACTGGCCTTCTCCTTCCATTCACTTTGATTTTGTCCACCAGGGGTAGTATCACTCCTTGGCCCATTTTGAATCCCAGGTAGTCAGCAGAAGCTTGTCCAATAGAACATTTTTTTTTGCATTCACTGTTAGTCCAGCTTGACGAAGTACCTTTAAAATGTCCTTCAGATGTATGAGATGCTCTTTCCAGGGTGAGCTGTAAATCACAATATCATCCAAGTAAGCTGCTGGAAAGTGTTCTTTTCCTTAAAGCAATTTGTCCATGAAGCATTGAAATGTTGAATGCACCCCATGGAATCAAAATGGCATAGTCTGGATATTGTATCTCCTTAAGGGAATAGAAAACACTGTGCACTGTTTTGGGGAGCAAGTGAGATGATTCTGCCAGTATCCTTTTGACAAGTCCAAAGTCAAGATAACTTTTGCTCACCCAATTCTTTCAATTCATCAACCCGTGGCTTGGGGTAAGGATCAATGTTACTCACTTAGTGAGAGTTCAAATATCTAAAATCTATGCAAAATGCCTTCTTAGGCACTAACACAATTGGGCTGTCTCCACTCACTACGTGATGGCTCTATAACTCCCATTTCCAACATTGCCTTGACTTCTTGCCTCAGAGTCACTAAAAAAAAAACTCTTTCTGGAATTCTGTATGCTTTCAGACAGGGTTTTGCTTCTGGTTACAACCTGATGTAATGTGAAATGAGAGTAGTCTGTCCAGGTGAGTCTGAGAACAGGGGAAGTTGTAGAAGTGGTTCCAGGTCTGCATGTTGCTGTGCTGCCAGGTAACCAAGGTTAATGCTGAAAGCTGTTGAAAGAGAAGATACATTGGGAAAGTGCTGCTCCTGGGGGTCCTCCTTCTCCAAGTCTGTTGCCACCAAAAGACATGCCCTTTCCTTCTCTGCTCTTTCCACAACCTCTAAGCCATTTACAGTTCATATGTCAGTGGAATGACCTTGCACACTATCGGATAGGGTCCCTGCCATCTGGCCAAAAGCTTTGAACCAGTAGTAGGCAGCAACAGAAGCACCAAGTCCCCTTCCTGGTACTCCCTGGACCTCGCTTTCCGATTGTAATAAGTTTGTTGTCTGCACTGTGCCTCCTGTAGATGCTGTCCAGCTGCTGTAGAAATCTCTGTTAATTTCTGCCTCATCTGTAAAATATAGTTAATGACTTTCAGGGATGGTTCACCTGGTGTCTTAGTCCAATGGTCTTTTAGTAAGTCCAGGGATCCCCTAACTCCATATAGCAACTCAAATGGTAAATATCCAGTACTGGCTTGAGGTACCTCCCAGTATGCAAACAACAGAAATGGTAGCCACATATCCCAGTCTTTGCCTTGTAAATCCACAAATTTCCTCAACATCTGTTTCAGCGGCTGGTTCTTGCGTTCTGTGAAACCATCTGTTTGGGAGTGATAGGGTGTGGTCTATAGTCCAGTTATACCTAACAGTCTGTACATATGTTTTAAGTCTTTGACATGATTGACAAGACCTCAAGATACCAGACATCATAAAAGGCCAAGCAAACCTTGGAATAATGCGAGACCAGGTTTTTAGGAAACTCAAATGCCCTGCCCATGGTATTGAATGTGCGGTGTCCACTACTAGGTTTTGTAGACTCATACATAAAGCTATTGCCTGTTCTGTATCTTTTTGTCTGTACAAAAGATCATCTTTAAAGCCATACATGCAACCCCTCTCTGCCTGTTTCAAATGTGCAAGAGTAAGCCAATGTCTAAGGTAAAGTCCAATGTCTTTATCTATTTACCTTTGTATTCGTTTTATATTTTACTTTTATCATGCACTTTCTTTTATTTTTTATTTTTCATTTATTATTTTTATTTGTTCTTATATCTAACTTTTATCATGTACTTTTTTGCTTAATTTTATTGCTTAAAATTTGTACTTTCATCTTGTACCTTTTATGCTTTTCTTGCCTTTTATTTTAATCCCCATCTCTGTAAAGCACATTGAATGACCATTGTGTATCATAATGTGCTATATAAATAAACTTGCCTTACTTTGCCTTGCCTAGCCTAAGGGACGGGTCTTGTTTGTCTAGCCTCTGAAATATTTCCTGGGATGGAAAAGTCAGAAAAAAGTGTAAGGAAATGGGTCCCTTCTGGGGATGTGCCGCCACCTGGTGGTCTGCACCGGTCACCCCAGTCCTGTCTCCCAAATCTAGCATTCCACAGGTGGTGTGGATCAGGGAGCTAATGACTGGGGTTACATAAACTCACATCCAACACAAGGAGTGTGCGAAGCGTACGCTGTATTCACATCGTATTCCGAGCCCTATCTAGCCTTAGATTTACCGTGCATTGTCTTTAGCCTTAGTTTATACTACAGGTCTACAGTAGCCTGATAGCACCCGTTCTGACCTTTGGACTGTTGAATTCGATCTTGGATTTCCCCTTGTACTACTTACCTGCTTTCCAAAATAAAAGACTCAAATTGTACCTGCATCTGCATCCAAGTCTCCTTTAAATTGTGACAAAAAGGTAAAATATCTGCAGCTTCTGTAATACATCCCAGTAGCTTCTCCTGTCTACGCTGAGCTCGGGACTTACAGGGTTGTAAAACATTGATGTTAGGTGACATGTCCGCATCATGAAATGACATTTTTTGCTAATATGCTCTCAGAGGTGTTATGTTTCTGGGCCCTTGTAAGCACAAAACTATGTGTAGACAAAGGAAATGGCACTGTTTGGCATTGTGGAAACAGATCTGTAAGTGTGGGTATTTCCTGACCTAATGCAACTTCACATGGGAGTGAATGTACAATTCCCACCTTCAATAAGTATCTCTGCCCTGCCACAGTAAACTTCAGCAGTCGGGTATAACTTCATGTCGCCATGAACACAGGTTAACTTTGCTGTCTGCTCTCTCTACAAGTCACTTCGCGCAAGAGTTTGCGCGCTGCCTGTGTACCAGGCCCTGTCGCTTATCTCAATTTACTAATACTGAAATAAGTGGCATGGTACTGTAAGATATGGGAGAATGAGTACTAATTGGTCTGGGGGTGGTACATATAAGAGTCTGTCTAGCCTTAGCTTTTTGGCATGAACATTGCATTCATTACAATAATAAGGTCTAGGGGCAGTTTTAAGTGTCATGTCTTTGCTACTGGACAGAGTCTGTTGTACTGGGGCTGAAAGAAAAAAATTCTCACCCTTTCTCTGTTCCATGCTGTGCTTATGTAGTAATAGCTCTTCACCTCTAACCCAGCCATGCTGTCCTCCATGCACTGTAACCAAAATGTCCGTCAGATCCGCTGCTTCCACTGCAGTAGCAGGGTCACGCTCTTATCCAAACTGCAACCTCAGAAATTGTTCCAAAATAATTAAATCTGTTATATTGATTTTCCCCCTGGTTGATTCCATATATGAAAAAATGGAGTTTCTTCTGCCAAAACCATCGTGCTTTTGAATTCTGCTTTGGCCATTGTAAGGATCCATGGATCCTCTAAGAATTTCTGGACACAAGTGCTGGTAAAGTTTAAGGTTTTATTGACAAAGTTCAGGTCTTCAGAAATGAGGTCAAAAAACACAGTAAACGGTAGCACCCAAAACAGACAAAATCGTAGTCGAGGTCCAGGTAAAAAAGGTCATGCAATCGGCAAACAGAGCAAACAAAGGCAAATCCAAAAACATGGTCAAAAAACAGGCAAGGGTCAAATACCGGCAAACAGATGTATCAAGAGCAAGACAAAAGAGAAATCCAAAAACAGTCAAAATCCAGAGAACCATCAGCAGCCATCTAAAAACCGCTCAGAATCGCAGTATACACATACAAGACCTCGCAACCTAGTGCGGGTCTCACTCTCTTTTGAATGCCTGTCCTAATGTCCCCCAAACAAGTACCACCTGGGAGGGGCGTGGCCGAGCCAATTACTACTCTGGAGATGCAGACCGCTCACGGCCACAAGAGGGAGCCAAAGCTCCTCTTACAGCCATCCACATCGCGATTCTTTCAAAAGTAAGCAAAAACTGTTCAATATCATCTTCTTGCTGGAACAAGAAAGTTATAATGATAATATGTGACTTTGCTTTGAGGGTTCAAGGACTGCTTATGTTACCACCCTGTACCCTTTATGGGGAAGGAGGATGTTGCATTTCAAATTTCCCCATCATAAATGCCAGTGGTGCCTCTGTATTGTTTGGCTCACCCAAATGGCTAGATCCTATTTACATATATAGAGAGAGCTGGGATCAGAATTAAGGAATATTTAATCACAAAAGATAGAAAAAAAATTCACGGTGTTGGTGTGCACATGAAAGGGATCAGAATAAATGGAGCAACATTGCATGTGGGGATGTAGAATAAATAGTAGAATAAATAGGGATGTGGAATAAATAGTATGTTATTGCATGAGGGACATGCAATGTGGAATAGATAATACAGTACTGCACATGAGAGATGTTGACTGAATGATACAGTGTTCAATAATGGATCTGTTATAAATGGGACAATGATTGCTGTGTGTTCAGAACTGCTTGATTGCTTTTGAGTAGAAACTGTTCTTCAGCCTGGTTGTGCAGGCATGCAGGGTTCTGTAGAATTTGCTGAAGGGCTGAGGGGTGAAGATGTGTCCAGAGTAGATTGGGTCTTTACAGATGTTTCCTGTTTTCCTGATGCAGTGGGTGGTAAAGAGTATTTCCAGTGTTGGAAGCTGAGCCCCAGTGATTCTTTAAACTGTTTTGATGATGTACTGGAGAGCTTTCCTGTTCTTAGAGGTACAGCTAAAGTGTGCTGTGATGCAGTATGTGATGATGGACTCTATGGTACACATGTAGAAGCTGACCAGCAGCTGTTGTGAGAGTTGACCTTTCTACAGTTTCCTCAGAAAATTGACCCCCTGAAGACCGTTCTTGGCCAGTGTTGTTGTGTTTGTTGTCCAGGACAGCTCCTGGCTGGTGTGGACACCCAGAAATCTGAAGCTCTGAACCTTCTCCACCATCTCACCATTGATGCAGATGGGGAGGTGAAAGTGAAAGTGAATATTTGTCATTGTGAACACACTCAAGCACCACAATGAAATGCAACCTCTGCATTTAACCCATCAC
>JBBPDA010109305.1:0-10398 GCA_037974385.1 Arnoldichthys spilopterus
GACGTCTGGTTCCATTCACCACCACTGTGAGGAGCTTCTAGAGGAACCGGACGTCTGGTTCCATTCACCTCCACTGTCAACTGAGTGTTTCAGCCAAGCCTAATCTTCAACCCAGTGGAACTTGGAGGCCTATGTGGTAGCGGAGGAGGTTTGTCTCGAACATCTGAAGGCTGCGCAGACCCCGAAGGCAGAGGGCCAAACTTGTCAACCTTTGACTCCTGTATGGTATATGTTCTGACTGGATGTGTAAAGGTGGAGAACTTGTCCATTAATTGGGAATCACTTCCCTAAAGTGACTCTGGGGGGTCACTCTTTTCCCCCAGACCTGTCTGCACTCCTCTCGAACGGGGATTTGTTTTATTTCGGAGACCCCTCGTTGGCCCTGTAATCGGAATCCCAGTTCTCCAGCTGTTGGAGTGATCAAGGGAGGGAGTGCATGTAAGGCATTCAGTAGAACCCATCTCCATCTCCAGCCCCACCTCCCCCAGCCCTTTCTCCTCCCTGTGCTCGTCTTCATTGTGGTAGCGGCCTCCACAAAGCCCTCGAGAAGGCGAACGCTCGACTTTTGGGGCTTTACAATACATTTTCACCAAGCGGTGGGACATTTCAGACAGGAAGAGAACAGTCAGTTCTTGAAGTCGATGTGTTGGAAGCCGGAAAGATCTGAGGGCCACATTGTGCCGGCTGGTCTTGTGGAGTGTTCCAGGTGTGCAGTAGTTAGTACCTACCAAAAGTGACCCAAGGAAGGACGACACAGGTTCACGGGCACCCGAGGCTCATTCACCGTGGTCTGATCCCACAGAAGAGCTACTGTGGTTTGAGGGCTAGAAAGGGGTTAGAACCCACAGTGCAGCGCTGTGTATGAGGCTGTAGACCCAGGAGCACATATAATGGGCTTCTGAGCATCAGAAGTGGACCATGATGCAACAGAAGATGATGCTCAGTCTCTCGTCACTCGATTCCCACTTTCAGTTTCTGTTTTTTGGAATTGTGGGGAGAACCGTCACAGTTGACGTAAGACTGGCCTCTTCATGTCTAACTCTACTGAGATCAAACATCTGGCAGCGTTCACACGGGTACATGCTGTGAGGTGAGTAATCTGGTCTTGGAGTTTAGTCAATTTCACTTGCACATGAACTGAGTGGAACGAGAACCCGACGACCTTCCTCTGGTGGTGAAAGTGTAAGATAATGAGGTCGGACGCTAGCAGGCTAGCATGTAGCATTTGCCCATTTACCCAGGATCTTCATCATCATCCCATGTCGGTGAGGAGCTTTTAGAGGAACCAGACACCTGGTTCCATTCATCACCACTGTCAAACGTCGGTGTTCCAACCGAAGAAGTTCAAACACGTTCACGTGATCTTGGGCAGTGGAGGCCTAGTGGTGAGGACGCTGCCTCTGGGACCTGAAGGTCGTGGGTTCGAGTCCCAGCCCGGGCACCACTGAGGCTCCCCTGAGTAAGGTACCGTCCCACTACACTGCTCCCCGGGCGCTTTTGGTAGCTGCCCACTGCTCCACGTGTGCACGTGTGATGGGTTAAATGCAGAGGTCACAATTCGTTGAGGTGCTTGAGTGTGTTCACAATGACACACTGGTGAAGAGCAGCAGTGTGTTGACCTCTGGTGCACTTGGAGCTGTCTAATTATAGATGAAATCTAGTTTCTTTGGCGAAATCTTGCACTTCGTAACTCTTTTCAGGTGAGGAGGGTTTGGAAATTGTCCACATGGTTGACATTGTTGGGGGTGGGTTTGGCCATTTCCACCTAGTTTGTCTTTAAAGCTTTGTAACTTCACTGAAACACCATCCGAACTGAAAATCAAGACAAACATACCATGAGGAAAATTGAGTCTAATTTCAAAAAATAATATTTTTTCTGAGTTTAGTTTGTATTTTTTGTCCGAAAATAAGGAACCCACCATCTCTTTAATAACTTAATAAAAGCTTAATAACTTTAGAAACTGTACCATGTGGAAAAATGAGACTTTTTGTATTTGGTTTTTTTTTTTAAAGAAAATAAAAATCATATTATAGTATGTTTATATATTTTTGAATATTTCATGAAAAACACATTCTCCCAAATTTTAATGTATTAATATTCCACAGTGTTAAACTGACAGGGAAACATTTTTAAGTTTAATTTACTAAAAATTAAAAAATTGTGTTTTCTATGCAACATGGAGAACTGGGCCAAAATTGTGATTTTTAAAAACAATTATTTTATTATTATTATTATTATTATTTACAGAAAAATTCCAAACAGGATTTCCTGTTTACATTTAATTAATTTATTAATTCAAACATTCCAAGATATATTTATATATATATATATATATATTTAAATTTTTTTACCTTAAAAATGTCATATTTTTCTTTGTTTTTTGCTAAGTGTGTAATGTGAAGTAGCTGATATGTGACTCAGTTTGGATTATTTGCACTTCTGTGACACATGGCTCCATAAACCCTGACGTGCTGCGAGTCCTGAAATATCGCTGAGCTCCACAGGTATGAGTTCATATCCTCCAGGCGGGCCGCTCTTAAGTGGCCGAGTTGAAATAGAGGAGTTTCCAGGCATCATGAGGAAAAATATTTAGATTTGAAGTCCTCAAATAAAACAGATACATTGAGAAGCGGCGTCGCGGCCCATTGGGAAGTGGAGAATCGACTCCATGTCCTCTCTGCGGCTTGGCCGGGATCTCAGGAGCGGCTTTACCTGCTTTCAGGCACGATTTATTTCAAGGAGGAGATGTAGGTCAGGGAGCGAGTCTCCTCAGGAGGAGAAGAAGGCTTTCAAATCCAAACAGCCCACTCGGCTCACCCCTCCATCACATCTGCGAGGGGATTCAGGAGTAGACGGCTTTTTCTCCATTTAAATTTTTTCTTTTTTTTTTTAAATTTATCAACTTTAGCCAATCAGATAAATCCGGAGTTAGTATTAACTTCAATATCTATGGGTTAAAATGTTTTATGGTCACATTTAGTAGCTAAATAGGACCCAAACTTAGCTCATAAAAATTATCTCTAAATATTTAGACTTATTTAAAAAAAATATTTGGAATATTTCGAAGATTTTTTTCCTTCTCCCATCTTTCGGAGATCCAGGGTTTCACTCTGGCAGCTACGAAATCTTCACTCCAGCTCATTAAAGTGGGAAAACAACTAAAGGAACCTGTAACGTCTCCTGGGTAACAGCTCTACCATACAATTAGTGCAGTTATACTGCTTATAGTAACTCATATCACAGTCCTGTCAAACTTCACGAGTCCAAAATGAGCTGAAGACGATGCGAAAACGACTGAATGTAGATAATAAAATACATAATGGAATAAATTTCCAAATAAAGCTTTTTTTATTTTCACACGCCAGAGTCTGACAGTTGGACAAGACTGTGACCTCTGTTGGACACTGTGATCACAGTGTATTTTTGGTCCATGAATAACTTTATATTGTAGAAATATATTTAAAATATTGAATATGATGTGTGTTGTTGTTGCTCAGGCTGTTAAACTGAGTTAAACTGGTTTAATCTGTATAAAATAATAAGTAATATTTTAGTGAAATGTCAGATGTTTGGGTGCAGTACAGATGTTTTTCGGCACTGTTACCACTTCAGTCAAGCCCGTTTCTGAGTTCTGGGGCACCAGAGGGATTGTTTAGGCCAGGGACGCTATGACCTTCTGATCTGAGGTTATTATGCACATGTACAACTAGACAGGAATTTGCCAAATTCTCCCTCATCGTACATAATATGATATAAAACTATGAACAGTTTATTCTATCACTTTAAAATTTTAAACACACACAGAGGACACATGTGGGATGAACATAATAGAAATTTGAAGAGATCCATAGTGAATTTTTGGATTTATTCAAAAGTAAAGACACTTGTTATGAGGCGGGTTACTTATTTTCGAACCAAAAATACAAACTAAACTCGGAATAAAATATTTAGTAAAATATTATTTTCAAAATTAGACTCAATTTTCTTCATGGTTCGTTTGTCTTGATCCATTTTCAATTTGAATGATGCTTCTGTGACCTTCTGACCTGAAGTTATGAAGCTTTAAAGACAAACTAGGCGGAAATGACCAAATCCACCCCCGTGCAGAACAGGGTTAAAAGGTTAACTTAATATTTAGTTAGTTAGTTGGTCAGTTAGTTATGTTTGTTTCTGCATTATTCTTCGTTTGGTTAGTGAGGAGACTATTTATTTTTTTCACTTGGGTATTTAGTTCGTTAGCTGTTTATTTATCTATTTATTATTTATTACATTTGGTAGTTAGCTACTTAATTAGGTCTGTTTAGTTCGCTATTGATTTATTTCTTTAGTTAGTAGTTATTAATTAATTAATTAATTAATTAATGTATTTATTTATGCATTTATTTATTTATCAAGGTATTTGTGTTACTTTTTTTATTTGCTTATTAAGTTGGCTATTTATTTATTTATTTATTCATTTATTTATTTATAATATATGAATAAATATAATATTAATATTTAGGCAGCGTGCAATAACAATTTAACTCTCAGATACTTTCTTTTTTTTTCTTTCTTTTTTACAAAAATCCAAAAGTCAAAACTAATAAAAAGTCTTACAGGCAAATTAGAAAATTAGGCTACTTTTAATGGCCCTTTTTGCTTATTACCTCCAGGGGCACCACTACCTTGAAAATGCACCCCAAGACTGTACTAGCGGTCCCGTTCGTCTTTCAGTGTAGCAGCCTGCAGTGTTTGAGCCCCGGGTTGTAGCTTCTAGATAAACACAGACCTTCACACCTTTTCCCAGGGGCCACCTTATACTCCCAACCTAATCACCTGACCAGCCGGCCAAATCCACGCCTTGTCCGACGTCTAATCGGGGGTTAAACGACGGCCACCTGTTTTCGCGGTGAAAAGCCTCGCAAATCCAGAATCAGGGCAACCTGCACAAACACAATCCCACTGTCCGCCATCAGGTGGAGGCTGAGGCCCTTGGCCCTGGCATGAGAAGTGTGACTGGCTGAAGAGCCTGAGCACCTTCACGAGAGGGGGCATGTACCACGTGCCAGAACTGGAAAACCGTGACAGCAACATTGAAGGGGTGCCCAAACTTTTGCACACGACTCTAGTTCATCCAATCGGTTATTTGGAACCGAGCCAATCCACGCAATGGCAGGATCGAGAGGTGGAACTGCCCATTTTCACCAAATGTGCATGGTTTAAGGCAGGCTCCGCCCACAAATGAATTTTTTGTAGCTTCAGTTGTGAGAATTCCAAATGGGCGTGAACCCATGTGACTGGTATTCCTACCTGTGCCCACCTCTAGGTCTGGCCAAGGAACTGATTATATAAACTAGAGTCGTGTGCAAAAGTTTGAGCCCCCCGGCTCAATTTAGCTTGAGTGGAGGTAATGAAGCACTGCCCCCTACAGCGGCGGAGGGGAACTGCAGGCCCGGAGAGGCGGTGGTGCTTTCCCAGCTCAGACGCCCCCTGTTCATTGCCAGGTGTACTGGGTGCGTTCGAGTAGTGGAACCTAGCAAACTGTTCCTCCAGGAACGGGCCCGCGGTCCACCCCTGCCCTACACATAGATTTTGGCATTTTTCGGCACAATCTCCGCTTATTTGTAGAACTTAGAAATGATATTGCATCTAAAACGTCCCACGCCTGATCCGTCAGGATGACTTTAACGTCTTAACTGTGAAATCTGTGTCTCCGTGGAGATGTTGTTGCTTAGTTACACTAAAAACCCCCACAACACATACGTGTTATCAGGCCTGGGGCGCTCAAACGTTTGCCTTGGTGCTGGATTGTGAGCGTAAACCCTGGGCTTCCTCCCTCCCTGCGTCGACTGCACGAGCCTCCGGTTGTTGGAACCTTCCTTCGGCCCAAGGCCGACGAACCCTGCGCGCGATAAACCTGTCATTGTGCGCCGCGTCCCCGAGCGGCGCGGACCTCCTCCCGGCGGGGCAGACGGTAGTGTAGCATGACCCGTGTAAACGTATAGGGCCGGGACGGCCGGGCCTGGCCTCTCCCGGGACGACGGGCGGCTACTGCGAACCCGAGAAAGCGGCGGGCGAGCGAGCGAGACAGCAGGAGCGGCGCCAATTCTAATAAGAGCAGCGCGGGCCTTAAGAAACCACTAATAGTTCCTAAAGTTTCCCGTCCCATGAGCCTCTGTGTTGGAAGAACGGAGGGGGTGGAGGGTCCAGGCGGAGGCTGCTAATCAGTCTCAGGCTTCTGGAACAGGCTGCATGACTGGAGTGTGTGTGTGTGTGTGTGTGTGTGTGTGTGTGTGTGTGTGTGTGTGTGTGTTCCCTGAGTTGGGAATTTTTCCAAAATGCAAGAAAAACTAAAACCTGTGATCTGCTGAGTCACAAAAGACTTTTAACACTTTTACCGAACAAATTGAATTTATTTTGTAATTAGATGTAAAAAAAAAACACCGAACTTGATGCTCACGCCCCGTAAACGTTGGCACAGACGTGTGTGTTTCCCACCGCGTTCCATCACCGTCACTTTATCTCCACTGTGTGGTCGTTTGGGAACCGAGGAGAGTAACTGCTGCAGTTCCGCGGTGGAGTTTCTCTCCGCTCCTGCTCCATAACAGTCGTGGTCACCTGATTCTCCTCTTCAGGAAGCTCCAGACGTTTACAGCAGGAGACACATCTGCACTGGCAGCGGTCAAGTCTCATCTGTACGGTTGTAGCCTCTGCAGAGCATGGTCCGGCATCGTCCTGCTGAAATAAGCCTGGGCGTCCAGGGAAGAGACGCCGCCTTGACGGCAACATGCGTCTCTCCAAAATCCTAATACCAGGACAATCAATGCAATCTCCATATACATGTGAGTCAGCAATGCACCCCACACCATCACAGATGCTGGCCTTCACTGAGAGCAACCTGAACGGTCAGTGCCATCCTTATTCTTAAACACGCTGACCTGTGGACTCGACTGACCATAGCGCAAGGTTCTACAGTCTTTCGGTCCATCTGAGATGAGCTTTGGCCCAGAGAACTCACCAGAGTTCATGTGAAGTTGTATTTCTCGATGCAGAGCCGAAACTGACACTGGTTTCCTGAAGTCCTCCAGAGGCCAGGGGGCGATATTGTCACAGTAGGCAGCGCTGTCTAAAACCTGACTTGGCCCTTTATGCACTTAGAGTCTCTGAGTCTTTTCACCATGTTATGTACTGTAGATGGTGAGACCTACATTCTTTGTGATATTCCACCTGACTAGCATTTCTCTCCCCGAATTTTGGCACAAAGGGGTGGAGCCACGACACACCCTTGCTCGTAAAGGCCGAGCCTTTGATGGATGCTACATTTATACCCAATCACGATCCCCTCACCTGCTACCAGTCAGCTGCGTAATGCGGAGTTTTCCAAACCGGTTTTTGCTGGTGGTGCAGTGGTTGTCGCCTCACAGCGAGAAGGTCCTGGGTTCGATTCCCCGGCTCGGCCACGGGGGCGTGTGTTTCCTCCGGGTTCTCCGGGTTCCTCCCACAGTCCAAAGGCTGCAGTAGGTTGAGTGGATGCTCTAAATTGCCCGTAGGTGTGAGTGTGTGTATGATTGGTTGTCTGTCTGTTTGTTGCCCTGGCGATGGGTGGAGCCTCCTGTCCTGGGTGAACCCCGCCTTAGGCCTGCAGTCGGCTGGGATTGGCTCCAGCTTCCCCGCTTCGCTTGCTGTGGCCTTTCCTGGGTCTGAGCAGCACTACAGGGTTCTCGACCTCACCCTGTCTTTAGGCCTGTGAAAAATTAACAAGTGAACACCTCATTATCTCATTTGGATTTGGGATGTGGGCGCTGATTGGCTGATTGGCTGATTGGCCAATTAGCCCCCCTGTCCTGGGAGTTTGACCCTGTTCAGTGATTAAGATCTATTTTGCTTCATATTTTCCTAATTTAACGGGGGCTGCTGGGTAAACATGCGCATGATGTTGTGTTTGCAGTGTCCTGTACACATCGGGTCAGTTTGAGGCTATTTTAGCTGTATAAAACATCTGGAATTTCGTTTTTTAAGCAATTAAATTGAGCAATGTAGCAATTTTATCACCATCTGAAAAAAAAATCCAACTGCTGTTGGGCCTTAACACAAAGTTTGGACATTGACCAGCAAGAGGAGCGTCGTGGTCGCATTTGTCGAATAAGGGGGGAGGAGTTTGGCAGTCGTTTTTGTTGAATGGGGGCGGGGCATCGTGACTGATGAGCTACTGCACAAACATGTGTTCACGTTCAATTTATGACTAATACCTGTTTTTTTGGGGTTTTTTTAAGGGTTAAAGGTCTGTAATCAAACCTCATGTACTGTACTCCTCCTGCGCTGCTTAGCAACGGCCAATGGGCTGAGAGAGATGGAAAGTGACTTCACGTTGGACCGCTCGAGTCCCAGCATTTTCGTGCAGTTGTGCCGTAAACACGAACTGGCCACAAGTCCTCGTGGAGGCCAAATTGACCATGCAACCGACACATTAAACCCATAGCATGAATAGGAGGGCACCCGACAGGCCCAGCCCCATGTAAACATTCCTGCCACTGCTATTTATTTAAAGCCAGGGAGGTGGCCGGACCCCTACACAGGCGGCTTATTCTTCACAGCAATTGAACGCGAGGAAAACGTTCGGTTGGACACTTCAAATATTTATCCTTCATTACTTATCTACCGTGGCTTACGCCACGAGACGCCCACTTTACCGGCCTTCAAAAGGTCCAACCAAGGATCAGACTGGGCCACGAATGGAAGCGATGGGCCCAGATACGAATCCAGCGCTCGTCCTGTAAATCAGAGTTCAGGGTCAATCAAGGGTTCAGGGTCATTGGCCCTTAAACCGCAATACAAACACTAGGAATTAGAAATGGAAAAAGAAAATAACTTTAATTAACAGAATAAAAGAAACATAGAAATTAGAAATAGTGAAAAAAAAACACTAGAAATTAGAAATGAAAATAGGAAAAAGAAAGAAATGCTCAAAATTAGAAAAGCAACTAGAAAACAGAAGAAAATGAAATTAAAAATGCTAGTACAACACTAAAAAACAGAAAAAAACTCAAAATCTGATCTGTATCTAGAGTGAACTGGGAAATGCAACTAGAAAACAAACACTAGAAATAAACAAAATAAATAAAATAAGAAATTTTATTAGAAGAAGAACATCAAGAACAAAAAAACTCTAGAAAGATCACTAGAAATGCTAATAATGATAAAAAAAAAACGCTAGAAATGGATGAAAAATGCAAAAAAAAGTAAAAAACACTCAAAATTTGGAAATAAAAAAATAGTAAAAATAATGGAACTTGGAAAAGAAAATCGATTACGCTTTGTGTTGCATGACATCACGGTGAATCGACCAATAGAAACACTCAGAAGCTGAGCGGTGAGAATGTTGCGTGGCTTCCATGTTTTCCACGACTTGTGAGAAATGGCCTCCGCATGACGACAGCACGTCTGTGGTCTTCCCGGGGCAGTTTGGGATTTTTCCGAGCCGGGCTTGAGGAATAGGCGTCATTATTCGAGTGAATTTAGAATGATGGGGTTTACACGCGAACAGACGTGTTTACTTTTGCCGTGTTTTCCATGCCTCCCATTGTGAGCGGGCCTGCAATGAGACTGGACAGGCCTGAGAGCGGCGAGCTCCCGGGCCCTCGTGAGCGATGGCAGGGGCCTGCTTGTCACTTTGGCTCTGGAGTTTGATACAGTAGGTGTCGGGTGTGGGAACCCCGCAGGTTTTTTGTCTCGCCACAAGGTGCTTTTGTGCGGAGCTGATCTGGAGGACGGTGGCCGTACTGGCAGTGCCGCTCTCCACGGTGGCGTCTAGCAGGCCCATCCATCTTCTCGCCACTCCAGTGACGGCAATAAAAACATGAGGGAACAAGCCCCCCACACACAGCCCACCACCGCCAAGCGTCGGGCACCCTCTGAAACGTCAGTGATGATAACGAGGCCGTAATTCTGCGAAATCACACTCGCGCTTTAGTCGATTTTGCTAAGTCCAGGTAGGTCATTCCAGATGTTCCTGCTTTCATAACTTTTTGCTTTTTTCTTCACCAGCCCAACGAGTCCTCACGAGGCACTGGAGCCATCCATCCTCGAGGTCCCATCAGCTCCACACACTGGTCCTCATGAAGACCAGAGGGCCACGTACTTAGAGCTGTTTTCTTAGCGTTCGCCTTGTCATAGCATGACCCACATGGTACGAAGCCATGAGTGAGGCTCCCTTAGATCTTATCTCGCCATCGGGAGAAGCTCCAGGGACGGCGTTAGCAAACATGAGGCGGCGTTATTGGCGGCGATCAACGGCTCGAGTTGCGCTGGACGGTAAATCGCGAATCTCCAGCTGTTTCTCAGGAGGAACGTCTCAACCCTTTTCTGCACGGGGGGGGGGGGGGGGGGGACCCCCCCCATTTTGCCAAACCCAAACGAAA
>JBBPDA010109306.1:0-10397 GCA_037974385.1 Arnoldichthys spilopterus
CACTGGTATCTCAGCAGAGTAGCTCAAAAGGAAGAGGGAGAGAGAGAGAGAGGGAGAGAGAGAACAAGATAGATAGAGAGAGAGAGAGAGAGAAAGAGATAGAGAAAGAGAGAGAGAGAGTGTGTTCACAATGACAAATAGTCGCTTTCACGGTCACCCAAAGTTGCGTTTGACATTGTAAACGTAGCCTCAATTCTCTCAGTACTACAGATTCCAAAGCTTCTATCAACACGGCACATGGGATCGAAAGCCCTCATTTACATGGTTGCCATGGAAGAGCAAACCGCACCCACTCAATACAGTACGTAAGCGCAATGGAAATACAATTAACTCTTCAATTTACGGTGGAATTCACTGGCATGCTCCAGGCAATGGAGAGCCGATTTAAAATGTTCTGTGGGGTGGGGGGGGGGTGGGGGGGGTGGGCGTGTCATCCACCTGGGTGATGTATTGACCTTCCATTTCTGGGTCCAAGCCTCTACATATTTAAAATGCTGTAATTACATTTTCTTGCTATTTTTTTTATCCTTTCAGGCACACATACTACTCAGTACACACACACACACACACACACATACACATACAGCGTGCAACAAACAGCCAACATCTCAGCCGTCCAAAATGTTAAATTATTGAATATATATATATAATTTTTCCAATGGAAAGTTCATAAACGTTGCCTTCAGTAATATCGTGGTTATGCATGTGCACAGGTATGCTGGAGGAACAGTAATCGGGCAATTCTGACCATTTCAAACATTTTGTCCTTTTGTTTCCATTAGTTAAGGGTAGGTTGCAATCAGAGTAGGCTTAGCCCCCAGCAAGGCTGTTGATTACTTTAATGCAATCAAGTACCTTTATATATATAGACATACAAACAAACCTCATTTACTGAAAAGATGGCTTTTATCATGCACTTATTTAAATTTTTTCTGCTAATTTATTTTTATTTGTTCTTATATTTTACTTTTATCATGCACTTTATTACTTAATTTTATTGTTTTTAAGTTTTTAATTTGTACTTTATTTTTGGTTATTTTTTCTTTATTTTTTTTAACATTTAAAAAAAAAATAAATTTTAATTTGCCTTTTAAAGACTTTAATTTTAACGCCCATCACTGTAAAGCACATTGAATGACCTCTGATAATGTGCTATATAATTAAACTGGCCTTGCAAGCAGCAAACCAAGAAAAGCAACAGCAGTGTAGAAAGGTATTTACACGGGCGACACGATGGTGCAGTGGTTAGTGCTGTCGCCTCAAAGTGAGAAGGTCCTGGCTTCGTTCCCTGGGTTGGTGCCTTTCTGTGCTGTGTTGGCGTGGGTTTCCTCTGGATTCTCCGGTTTCCTCCCACAGTCCAAAGGCTGCAGTAGGTTTATTGGATGCTCTAAATTGCCCGTAGGTGTGAGTGTGTTGCCCTGCGATGGGTTGAGCCTCCTGTCCTGGGTGAACCCCACCTTAGGCTCGCCGTCAGCTGGGATTGGCTCCAGCTGACTGCAGAAGGTCTAGAAGATGGATGGATGGATGGATGATATTTACACTAACTGTTTGGAGTGTGCTGCCACTGTGTTCTCACTAGACTTTGGTGATGGAAATTCTCTGGTTAATGTTCACATGATTCAATTGTTTTACTGAATTAATGAACATCATAAATGCATTCGCTTCATTTTCTATTCATTTTGATTTACCATGGTGCGTTACTTTAAACATTTGACAGCCCTTGAATAATATTTCTACAGAAAAAGTAATAATTCTCAAAAATCATGGTTTACCATTTATGTGTAATGTTAAGATTTTGAAATTCTATGTGTTGGATCTGTGTCTAAATTTAAGAGGTGCTGGCTTACTTTCTGGTTGAACATATACACATTTTGCTAAGCTAGATGCTAAGCAGTGCACGGGCTAATGAATTCACACATTCAGAACCGCACAGGCAGCTTCCCCCAACACCACTGTCACAAATTGCTAGAAGCGACACTGAAATTAGCCAGTATCTCCTTAGCAGTGATGCCAGTAAGGTTATCTATAAGGTAAGGTAAGGTTTTTAATTTCTGAGACATCCCTGTAGGAGTTAGCACATTTAAAATAGGGCTACGGTGCCTATAGCATGCAGGCTCATCACAGATGCAATTGAGCCAGCAATCACCTGCAGTCTTCTCCAGACTCTACTCCGGAATCCAATCCAAAAAGGTGCGAGATCACTACTGGAAACAGTGTTCCATCTTGTGATGGTCTGTCGCCATTCGCTTCACAAAGGTACTTGTGCTGCTCATTTGGACAGCAAACACAATTGACTCAATTTGGTAAATGAGGCCTGTCTTTTAGAATGCTGTTGACAAAGACAACCTCATTTCCAGTTCTCATTTAGGGCCTGCGGGCAAATGCCACTTCATTTCGATTCTGCTACTGTGCTTAGTAAAGAGGCTTTTGCTCCTAAAAAAAATACGCAACACCCATTTTGCCCATGAAAAGTGGCATTTTTCCTTAATTTGTCAGTTTTTCATTCTCAGTCTTGCCTGATTCAGCATTCTTACTTATCTCACCATACACTCTCTTGAAAGCATTATTAAAGATGAATAGAGATTGAAATTTCACTGCCACCCTCTTCAATCTCTGGAGTTATATTTTCTTCAGATAATAACTAGCTGTTTCAGAGACTGTAAAAGCGAGAAAAGGACCTGCTTCTCTCTGTTTACTTTGGGCCATCTTCCTGAAGAAACCCTAGTTTTGGTCGGTTTGTTTGCAATTTATAAAAAAAAAACTCATTTTAAAATGCTTGTTTCCAGTACATTGTTAGACGTTACCTCCTACATTTTGCATGGAGTCATCGTTCCACATTATATTTTTAGGCCACAACATTCAGATCCACTTTTCTGCAGTCTGAAGCGAATCACAGGCAGCCCATCAGTGTCAAATTCAAAGTCTGTTACAATAACAAAACATTAGCATCATGTGCGACAAGCTATTGACAAATTTGAGGTTTGAAACAATACTACATTAGTTAGTAACGTAAAATTGTATCAATGCTGTCTTGCTAACAATATCCATGGAAGGCAGAACCCAAACTAAATGATGCATATGCGGGCCAGCTAGCTAGCTAATGCTAATGCTAGTCAATGGTATTTGTATTTATTTAGTTAGATAGCACTGTCAGCACTGTCAGCTAGCAGGCTGTGATGTAAATCTAATGAAATTCCCAGTCGAAATGTCACCTTCAGGCTCTTTTTTCAATTATAGAAGATAATATGGATGCGACAAGGCATAAAACGAGAAGACAAAAGAAGAATGGCTGAATTTTCAAGAGTTGAACCTGAATAATGAGATCAACCTGTTATACTAAGCTTGCCGTCTGTTTTCTTTGAGCTTGCTAATTATTCAGTAAGTGCCCGTGGACGAGAGTTTACTGTAAAACCAGGCAAAATGTGTCATTTACTCGAAGGTCAGGATGTTAGGAAATATAAAAGTCATACCCATAACTCAGGTAATGTTTACTACAGGTTGAACCCCCCCACCCCCACCCCCCAACCCCAAGATTTCACAACTCGCCGCTTTTGTCTGAAAGACCGATGCGTACGTTGACAGCTTTCTGTGCAGCACACACACATTGTTTTTTCTACTACCAAGTCATTCTCACTGCTGTGCTGAGAACGATGTACCTCACAAATACCTACTCACTGTTGGTCCCGTGGGGTCCTCACCATGGATGAATGGAGTAAAGGGCCGTCATCGATGTTCCAGAGAAACAGATGGACTACAACCTGTAACTCCAAACTACAAAATGCACCTACATGGTCCATAAAATGGAAATTTTGTTTTGATTCAAATTTAGTATAAGTAATAAAGTGGTTTGTCAGTGTATAACGTTCCATATTTTGTTCCAAGAAATAGTTTGAGAGCAGTGTGGAAAACCTACTCAGACAAAAACTCTGGATGTTGATTGAAAGCACTGCTTGAGGAATAGGTCTGTGCTGTCTTTTCTGTATTTATGACTGATTTTGTGTTGATCCCAGGTCAGTTTCAGCCTAGAAACTTAGTTAACCTTTTGGATCAAGTGTAGTATCAGTTTAATGTCTGATACGACCATATATTGAATTCATTTTTAGAAGTGGGAGACAGAAGAGGGTTGGGCAGTGGTGGCCTAGTGGTTAGGACGCTGCCTTTGGGACCCGAAGGTTGGAGCTTCCCAACCTGGGCACCACTGAGGTTCCCTTGAGCAAGGTACCATCTCGCTACACTGGTCCCCAGATGCTGTTGATAGCTGCCCATTGGTCCTTGTGTCATGGGTTAAATGCAGAGGTCACATTTCGTTGCGATTTTGTCAGGGTCAGGTTGGGTTGGGAAACCATAACACTATGTGTCATGTAGGGTTGGAGAGAAAGTTCTTGTACTGTATTCAGGTGTTGGACCAAAATAATAAGACAAAACAAGGATAATTTGCTTTAAAAGCATCTATAATGCTCATTTAATGCACACAGTAATTCTGGGAAATTGCAGTTTTCGCACCATTAAAATAAATAGAAAAAGCTTGTTAAGAAACTGAGGATAGATAAATGAATTAAGTGGATAATTTCTGTTTGCAGCTCTCTATTTGTTGCAGAACATGATCTAAATCTCAGATCATGCTCCGTATCTTCTGTATATCAACACAATCCACTCTGACAGATTTTAAATCCTGGCTACCAGCCAATCACAGAAACTCTTGCTTTTCTGACTACTTATGCTCTATATCCTCTGCTTGGTAAGGGCACATACAATTGTACTGCCATATACTTGGGTAAAGTCATCAAAGAATGCTCAAACCTTCACGTAACGTTCTCACGTGCCGCACACATGCCTCGGCGTAATGGAATTGCATTATGCATCGCAATTCACGAAGCTCGTTTCTGTAAACATGATGGCGGAGCGGCACGTAAACGATATGGATTATTTGCTATTATTCCTCCGTCTTGGATTGAGCATGCAGATCGTGTTAATGCTTCAGTAACGTTCACGCATGAAGCAAATGTGGGCCGTGCATGGTTCCTGCGTTCACCCCGAGGGGTCACTTTTAAAAAGAAGCTGCTTTACATTCAGGGCACTTGGCTGCTGCTGCATATACTGTGTGGACCGGGCCTGATAAAGAAGGAGCACTTGGGCACAGGGTGCATTACATCACCGGCTACATTACATCAATCATGCTAATCCTCCAGTTCCTCCAGAAACACGTTTAAGCCAGGGAGAAGCTTCTGGGTATCTCTGAGGGAGAGTGTCGAATTCGATAATAGTGCTGGAGAGGGGTGGGCAAAATGCTGCATGCAGAATCGTCCCTTTGATGAAATTTCACCAGATTGTCTGCAATTCAGCCAGCAAACAGATAAGCGTTCCTTCGGCTTGTGCCCAGGTAAGAGACGGGTTACTCCAGGCAGTGTGGGCGGAATGCTGATTTTGAAGTGCGCTACCGTTTTTTTTAAGTGGAAATTGCAAGGAAGGATTGTGTCTCATGCCTGGGGATGATTTGCACAGATGTTTACCTTCACCGGTGATTCGAAACAAGTGAGAACACAGGGAAAAAAAGAGGTCCTGCCTCTTGTGTGTAATTGTGAGGACTTGATGACTGGATTTTTTGCACAGAAACAAACAGCCGTTTGGTCCATATCATAGGCAGAAACACGAAAAAACCCAAAACAGCCCAATTGTTGTCCCAGGGCTGACATTTTTATTCATATACTGCATTCTGAAAATCAAACAAGTGGCTCTGAGAGATGTGGGTCCAACTGCATGCAGGAAAAAGCTTTCCAATCCGAACGGCATGCCTTAAGCCAAAAGGCAAAAAAAAAAAAACCCAAAAAGAATCCTGAAGGGAATATTATGCTCCTTTTTTAAGCAACCTTCTTGAAAACCCAAGGAGCATGATTACACAGCAGAGCAGTCGACTTGGACAGCAAGGCATGGTTGGTAGCATTATGTTTGGGTTTCTAATTACTCCTAATAGGAAGCTCCCATTGATCGCCGTGAGCATGCATTGATTAGGTGGATTTAAAAAAAGGCGTCTAGACTCATGCTCTAAATAGTGCAGAGGCTGAGGCGGACACCCCTGCTGGTAACATGGACCCCCCCCCCAGAGAATGACCCATTGATTTGGCAGGAAAAAAACATACGTGAACATTCAGGTGGCAGACGCTATCGACAAAGGTTTTGGGGTTTTTTTTTGGCAATCATGAAACTGCCGCTTAGACAAAGAAAGGGGAAGTGTAACGACTGGAAAACGATGTGATTGGATTAAGGTCGGGGCTTCATTGTGCCAGAACAAGCTGGATACAAATCTGGCAAGTTTCACATCTAAAACCAGATTGCGTGGATCATACGCATTGTTTGTTTAGGAAAAAAATACGTCTCATGATGATTGTGCTTCGATGTTGTAATGTTATAAATGTCGAGCCAATCCTAGCCGGCTGCGGGCCTGAGGTGGGGTTCACCCAGGACAGGAGGCTCAACCCATAGACAGACAACCATTCACACAAGGGCAATTTAGAGCTGTGAGGAGGACTGTGGGAGGAAACCAGAGAACCCGGAGGAAACACGCACAAACTCCGCACAGTAGGCACCTGTGGCCGACCCGGGGATCAAACCCAGGACCTTCTCGCTGTGAGGTGACAGTGCGAACCGCTACAACACCGTGCCACTTATAGACAAACATAATATATAATATAATGGAGAATTTAGGTTACAGCTTTTGCTTTTGATAGCCCTGCAGCTGACACATCATGCAAAGGAAATTTAAGGACACAACAAGTGCGTTTATGGACTGTGCCTATATGAATCTAAATAAAATAAAGCTTGTAATATATGGTGCTATGTTACCAACTTATATTTGCTGCTATTACATTTAAGCAGTCAAAATGTGGAGAGATTGTGCAATGTAATGTAGTGTAATGACCTATAATCATCTCACCTCATTAATGTCTGGAATATATAGTGAAAGTGACTATTGGTCATTGTGAACACACTCAGATACCACAAAGAAATGTGACCTCTGCATTTAACCCATCACACGTGGAGCAGCGGGCAGCTACCAACAGTGGGGAGCAGTGTAGCGGGACAGTACCTTGCTCAAGGTATGTCAGTGGTGCCCAGGGTGGGACTTGGGAACCTGAGACCTTCAGGTCCAAGGGGCAATGTTCTAACCACTAGGCCTCCACTGGCCTGCTGCTCTCTTAGTTTTTATGTTTTGTGAATCCAGTTACCCTGCTTTTGTTGATTGGAACCGTGATGGGTTAAATGCAGAGGTTGCATTTCGTTGTGGTGCTTGAGTGTGTTCACAATGACAAATAATCACTTTCACTTCACAAAAGTTACCCCTGGAAAGTAGAGGCGGGACAATGTAAACTGTACATGAATACAATAGGCTGCAGTGTACAGGCTGGAAAGGCTCTACACTGAACAGATGTTCTCAGTTATAGCCTGTGTTTTCCTACTTGTGTTTGATGTTAAGTAGGGAAAAGACGATGTCAGAGACCAGGAGGTTTCACATGTGCCCTAGAGAGAATTTACCATAGGTATGTGGGCATGTAAGGTTTGTGTGTGTGTGTTAAAGGGTGGCTTTCATACTGATGGGAATATGCAGTTGAACTGGTTAGCTAAAGGTCAAACTATGTCAAGGTCCAGAATGCCTGGATAAGGACAGTGCATCTGTAATAACACGTTGATTCACCTCTTTATGATGCACCCTACATTTTTTAAAAGGGGAAATATCTGGACGGCTGGCAGACACACTCTGTGTCTATGAAGCCATAGTGTCTACAGCAAATGTTCTCATATTCCTGAGACATGTAGCTGTATTTATCACAGTAGCATTACAGTTTTTACACATTGCCTTCAGATGACCCAAACATTTAACAATGGTTTTCCAGCTTCACCCAATTCAGACTGAGATTTCTCTGGATTCCCTGGATCTTCTCACACAATTATTTACTGCTGATGGTAAAAAAACCTTAAATTTTTTGTGGATTCTTTCTCTGGTGCACCTTTAACGATACCCTCGCCTGTTGAAAGTTCAGGTTTACATTTACAGCATTTAGCAGATGCTCTTACCCAGAGCAACGAACAAGAGTGCTCTGTAGTCCATGTCTGGTCTTTTATCGGTAAAGCTAAACCCATCAACAGCCGACGTTCTACTGAGATATTACACGCTGAGTTACACACCGTCACAAACCCTGACAACCCTGTTAACCCAGAAAACAGAGTAAACAATGAACAATAAATAGATAATCAACAGTAAATATGAGGCTAGTTAGTTTCCTAGATCCTCCTTAAAAAGATGCATCAGGGACTCAGTGGTTCTGATGGGAAGAGGAAGTTCATTCCACCACTGGGGAGCCACGACTGAGAGTCTGGATGCAGCTCTTCCTCTTCTTTTGAGCAGTGGAGGCTGGAGGCGAGCAGTGCTTGATGCTTGATCATAGCTTCACCTGCTCTGGTTTCAAAATGTTCATTTCACTCTCATTAAATTTAAAATGCGTTTACAATTTGCAAAATATACTCAAAATGGTCAGCCGAACATTTTACAAGCCATTTATTTAATTTTTTTTTCATCAGGAAAAAGGTTCAAGAAAAGTTATAAACCACAGGCTCAATCCCAGCTTTCTTTTTGCTTGTCTTGAGGTTTCTCAAAAAAGACAAGGAAACCTGTTGAGTGGATAAAGAACACAAGACTGGGTAGGCCAGACTTACACTTAAAGTATTCTTCTTTATCTTCTGACAGCAGAGAAGTGACTATTTTGATTCACAAGACTTCCCCATTTGTACCATTGTACTAAGCACATGTGAAATGGACACTGAAGGCAGATACGCTGTTATCCATGGTAAAATCTATGATGAACGTATATCCCTCTAATCCACTGGCCTCCTTAATTTTGGGCTAGAGCTTCAGCAGACTGGGAGGAAATTGATATTCCAAGAGAACTGCTTTCGTATAGTGCTGGGGGCACTTTAGACAATACATAAGACTGGTCTCCAGTAGATACACATACTGTAGAAAAACGGTTGTAAGTGCTGTTCTAGTTAAAATGGTAGATGATGATTAATATAAGGTCCCCATATGCTGCAAAAACATCTCTGATTGTGGTGTTACCGTGTGTTCTGACACCTTTATATATTACATTATAGTCAGTGCTAACTTTTTGTGCTTCAGTAGCTCTTCTAAGGGGTAAGACCAGATGGGCTAGCATGTCAATGAGCCTTGGGCACTCTTGTCCCTGTTGCTGGCTCCAGCTTTTTCTTCCTTGGACCACTTTTGGTAGTTGTTTGTCAGTACACACTGGGAACACTCTACAAGACCTGTCATTTTGTAGATGCTGTAATTGTCAAGCCATCACTATATGTCTTTATAGTTGCTCAGATCCTCATGCCTGCCAGTATTTACTGGTAGTGTTGAAAAGTCCAGTCTCTATTATGCTAAGTAGGTGCAGAATTACTAAATTTGTACCCTAAAGCAACTATTGTTGCAAAATCCCATTGGTCCGATCATTTGTCTTTAGGACATGTAACTAGCCAAGGATGTCCCCTGTGTCCATTATTGTTTGCAATGACTATCGAGCCCTTAGTAGGGCTCTTTATGCAGATGACTACTACCGTACTAGCTGAGATAGATCCATCATCTCAATCACTGTCAATGCCTACTTACAACAATTTGGACATTATATCAGGTTAATTGAATTCAGTTTCACTTTGCTGAAAAGTATGAAAATACACTGTGCATTTAGACTTTCTGCCTCTGTCTCTTACGGTTTTTTTTTTGCGCAATCCTTGATTTATTGCTCCATTGATTTGCCTCTAAAGATGAAGCCACTTCATACTACCTCTTCTTTTTCAGCCTTAATCTGACAAACGAAATTGTTTCCCCTTCACCCATTCTCAGTTGTGGCTGTCACAATTAATTATACTACAAATTGTTTCCTTATTTTGCAGGTAAAGTCCTGTTTTTAACCAACACAATTTGCTTTAACTTGACAGTATGAACCATGCACAGTCTTCCAAGATTCCAAAACACAAGAAATGAAAATGTACAGAATATAGACATTTCGTCGGGATGCGTTTTATTGAAATAGAGAACATAAGGAATATCCAAGACGTGCATCATTGTCTGACTTAACACCAACTCATTATTATTGAGAAGGTCCATTTTAATCTGGCATTTATTTCAGTTGAGTTTAACTGCATAATCCTAAGAACGCTACTTTCAATATGAATGTATAATATTTACTGTATATGGGCAGTGGAGGCCCAGTGGTCAGGACGCTCCCTTTGAGACCTGAAGGTCGCAGGGTCGAGTCCCTGGGGGCCACTGAGGTTCCCTTGAGCAAGGTACCGTCCCGCTACGCTGCTCCCCGGGCGCTGTTGGTAGCTGCCCACTGCTCCAC
>JBBPDA010109307.1:0-10396 GCA_037974385.1 Arnoldichthys spilopterus
GTCCCACTACACTGCTCCCCGGGCGCTGTTGATAGCTGCCCGCTGCTCCACGTGTGCACGTGTGATGGGTTAAATGGGTTGCATTTCGTTGTGGTGCTTGAGTGTGTTCACAATGACAAATATTCACTTTCACTTTCACATAAACAAAGTACAAAATCTATTCAGCACAATCATTAACAATTCTGACTCTAGAAGTGCAGTCATGCTTACTGTAGAGGCTCTGTTTACCTGATTTTTGGAGTTAATAAATGTGTGTGTGTGTGTGTGTGTGTGTGTGTGCGTGTGTGTGTTCGCGCCCCAGGTGGTCTGTAAGTACCTGGAGGACCCAGTGTTGTTTGATCGGGAGGAGGCGGGTCTGGTGAAGTTCGACATCCGATATATGGTGCTGCTACGGTCTGTGCAGCCTCTGCAGCTCTACGCTTACAATGTCTTCTGGCTCCGCTTTGCCAACAGGTTAGGCAGTCTGGCGCGCACACACACACACACCTCCTCTGTATGTTAAGTAAAAATAATGTCCGAATGCACGTTACACACTTCTCTCCCCTCTCCAACTCATCACCTCTCCCTCTGTAACCCTACAGGCCTTTCTCACTGGATCATTTTGATGATTACCAAAAGCACTACACCGTGATGAACTACGCCGAGGGTGTTCAGCTGAAGCAGGTGGGAGCTGTGGAGGATTGTTCTTGGTTTACCACTCATTTCTTTCAATCTCACAGTACTTATGTTAACCTCATTTACAGAAATATCATAAAATTTTGGTATTTCCTAGCCCCCACCTTTTTGTCCTTGGCTATCTAACTTTCTGGGAAATGGTGCAAAAACATCCATTTGCTTAAGCCTAGTGCAATGTCTCGGAGTGAGCAGAACTATGAATTAGGCACTGTTTTGGTCACAAAGGATGGTCAAGATGACTAACAGTGTGGTGGGTTTTTTTTGGTCAGTGGAAGGAAGAAACACCAATTAAAGTACAAGCGGCCTTTGTTTTCAGTCCTCACTACAGAACAGTAAACTTACTGAGAGAGGAAGAATACTAGCGTGCTGTTTACTCTCTCTTTCATATCTGCCCCCTGATACAGAAGCAAGGAGGAGTGGATAGAGTGTACTGGCATAGGTTAAACACGGGGTACAGCTTCAGTCAGCAATCGATTCTCATGGCAAAATGTGCAGCAAAACAAGTGCTATCTAACAAAACAGGTTGTGTAAGTCATACAACATGGGCAGTGGTTGGTGGCCTAGTGGTTAGGACATTGCGCTGGGGACCTGAAGGTTGCAGGTTCAAGTCCTGGCTCAGGCACTACTGAGGTACCCTTGAGCAAGGTACCGTCCCACTACTCTGCTCCACGTCTTGGAAGTCGCTTTGGATAAAAGCGTCAGCTAAATGAATAAATGTAAATGCAACATAGAAAAAGTCCCAATCACAGAATATATTGATATATATTATAGATTTTATAGATTTTTGTAGATTTTTATAGATATTATAGATATTATAGATATATATTATTGATATAGTATATTATAGATACATAGATTATGAATCTGTGCAGGACTCTGAGCAGCTGAGAAAAAACAGTGTTTCTGTTTTCACAAAAAACACACATTAGAATAAACACAAATAACAGTAAAACAGTGATGTGTGTGTATCAGTGGCTGCACTTGACCATTCCCACAGTTCTCCTAGTGGACGCCCAGTATTACTTGAAGTTTCCATCATAATCACTGGTTTGCGCTTAATCAGTCCTTCATTAGATGAAATCAGATGATGCTGATGAAGCTTCACACACATCCATGCAATGACTGGAATCATGGAGGAGAAATCTGGAGTTGAACCTGTGTCTTCTAATCAGCAAACACAGCATCAACAACCGTTTACAAACAATTCTTCATTCCTTTCACTGCTCACCTGTTTACTTGCATTGATTCTTATGTTCACTTGTGGTTTTTTTGTGCGGAAAGAAACTCACTGCTCAGATAATTAACTATTTAACTATGACTTAAATAACTAAAGTAAATTTTTGGGTTTTATGCTGAAATTGAACTTTCTCAAAAAATGAAGTGCAAAACTTTAATATAAAATAATTTTTTTTTATTTAAAGCCCTAAGATTTACTAAGATTTGAATGTTTAAATGATTTAGTGTTATCAGTTGTATAGCGCAGTGTAAATCATACGGCCCTGAGCCACATCCACATCTATCTGCCCCACCTTAGTGAAAAGCAGGATGTGGTTTTGAGACGCTTGAAAGATGTGTTGGTGAAGTTTCTAGTGTTTAGTAGAAACCATAACTTTGTAACTAACAAAACAAAGTTTGCAACTGTGTGTGATTGATGACAAGAAGAACAATTGTCTGAGTTAAATTTGTTTGCTAAACTAATAATTAAGGTCTCTGAAAAGTAACATTTACCTGCTTATGAATCAAGGTTATGTGGCTATACTTGTTTTCTGTGAGTCTAACACTTTATTTCTGTCTGATTGCTACAGGTTCACTATGATGAGTTCATTCCCATGTTTGAAAAGCAGTATCCACAGTATCCATGGAAACAGGTAGAGGTAAGAACATTTTATTTCATGAATGTGTTCATCTCTTAGAAAGACAAGGCAGAGGGTGTGAAGATATTGCTGTTGTTTTAAGTACGTAAGTAATCTAAAGAAACCTGAATGTGATGATATTCATTCTGTAAACGATCGACTGTAAATTAACATTTTTCTGCTGGTTTTTGTTTGTTGGTGCGAGTGACTGACCATTTGAGAAGTTCCTAGGTTTTTGAATCTAGGTGGCCTAGTGGTTAGGACACTGCCTTTGGGACCTGAAGGTCGCAGGTTCGAGTCCCGGCCCCGGCACTACTGAGGTACCCTTGAGCAAAGTACCTTCCCACACCCTGGGCGCTGTGTGCACGTGTGATGGGTTAAATGCAGAGGTCACATTTCCTTTTGGTGCTTGAGTGTGTTGACAATGACAAATTGTCCCTTTCACTTTAGGTAGGAAAGGCATGGTCAACATTATTTTTTTTAGCAACCTACAGCAACCCAAGCATGATCTATTGCACTGAGAGACCACACAAACAGCACAATTTGTTAAAATATGGTCTGTGTGTTTGTGTCTGCACCAGGGGGATATCTTCAAGGCATTCGCAGAGCTTTTTCAGGCAGCTTCGTCCCGCCCTGCCCCATATGGGATCTCTGCATATCCGTCTTCAAGAGCGATATATGCCATAGACCTCATGCTGAAATGGGAACAGACAGGAGAAGGTAAGGACTGTCAGTCACTGCTTTTCCATATTCTAAACCTCTCCATTGCATATCCCCTCACTCACAACCACTTCAAACCCAATGCAGAGTTTAACACTTCTGTTTGATCAAGTTTTTGGCTAAAGTATTGCTGGGCGAAAGTCACTGTACATTGTGTTATATCTCATGTGGAGTTTAGTCCATGGATACAAGATACCATACTCATGCCTCGTCTGCTGGGAGGGGCTTTGGAGGCAGCGCAGGAGCGCAGCGGAGAGGGAGGAGGAGGGGCCTAGAAGATGTATTTGTTGAACTTTTTGTGACCCGGTCTCTTCTCAGTCTTACTGACTG
The DNA here is from genome assembly GCA_037974385.1 of Arnoldichthys spilopterus. Classification (NCBI taxonomy): domain Eukaryota; kingdom Metazoa; phylum Chordata; class Actinopteri; order Characiformes; family Lepidarchidae; genus Arnoldichthys; species Arnoldichthys spilopterus. The sequence goes on from JBBPDA010109307.1 coordinate 3,579, forward strand.
CAGATTCAGTGGGTTGAGCTAAAGTGAGAAGCATCCACATGTAAACATTTACAGTTTTTTTTTTTATTTTATAAAATTAAGTGTCAGCACAAAAGTTGTATTGTTAAATAAATACGCTCTATACACAGAATAATGAGACTTTAACTATATTTGGGATTAATTAGTATATTTTAGAGACATAAATAATATTTAAAAAACTAAATGAAAATCTGTATGACAATAAAATTACTGCAGGAGTATAGTGGGGTGTATTTTCTGCCATTTCCAATATTTGCATCACTCACAGTCATAAGATAAAATAAAAATGTATGATGTTGTGAATATACACAGATCAGCCATAATAAAAATACCACCTGCCTAATATTGCTGCTGGAACAGTGCTGCACTGTGTTGTTCTGAGCCCTTTCTGTCAGAGACAGCATCACTTTTTAAACCACTGTAGCTTTTCTTTGGGATCAGGCCAGACAGGCTAGCCTTGTAGTCGAGACGTTTTTCAGGTTCAACAGCACGCCGGCCAACCCTGCAGAGTATGCGCCAAGATACGAGTTTTCCTACCTCTTTAAGCTGGCCAGCCACACATCATTTGCATGCAGCATAATCACATACATCTGTAATGGGGCACCCCCAAGGCTAGTTCTCGTATTTCTTGTGCTGGGGCCCCCTGTGGACCTCGTGGTCATTTCGTGTGTTCGCCGATTCTGAGGGCCTTTGTCTCACTCACACACATACACAGTATAATGTGATATCAGAATTTTCTTCTACAGCCTTCACTCCCAACATTATTTAGTGAGCTTGGGTTGCCCATGACCCTGTTCATCTATGAAAAATCAAATAAACACTAATCACAGTTCCTTAATGATTATTTATTTCAGAAGACAGACAGAGACAAGCCTCAAGTGAAGGGTTGAAGAGTTGAATCCACCTCAGTATCTGAGCGAGTACGTGTAGCATCAGGATTTTTATACTTCGTTTTCCATTAACTCAAGTCAACCAGTTTATCATCTGCTTTTGTAGGAATTTTTTTGAAATTTTTGTAGACCCATGTAAGCATCTCCTTAAGTAGCTTACGAGAAATATGGTCACGTGTAGCCACTTGTGTTGAAATGTAGTTATGCCCACATGTCTCAAAATATATTTAGACCCTCTTAGAGCTGGAACATGACCATATTAGAACCCTAAAATATGTCTATCGCTTGCTAGAAAATTGCAGACACTAGGCTCTAAGCACCAATTGACCTGTAGTGCAGACGCAAACACACACATGTAACAGACAGTGGAATTGATATTGGATAAGATATTAGTTATGTGAAAAAGCAGGAACATATTTTTTATATATTATCCTTGTCAGGCAAATAATTAATGGTGGGTTACAAAACATAAATTGAAGACAATACAGTTATTATTGAATTGAATGGTCGTTACGCCAGATTCCTTGGGCTGGAAAACATAAATGCATAAGGAATACTGGTAGAAGTGAGAAAGCGAGGTCAGGGAAGGACACATACCCTCGTAAATCTGTCAGAATATTTTCTAAATTTACGTATGGACTCTGTATGAAGCGGCTCAGAAGAAAGCAGCGACTCTGCAGACTTCACTTCTCGGCTGGTTGTTAAAAAAATAAACAAGCCTAATTTTTCGGAAGCTCTCGCATTCTCTAGCTCTTTATTTTACCAGGACAAAGGCAAATGATTGCGCAACACTTTCAGAAACGCAGTTGCTTCTGCTTTTGTAAAGCTGAAATATCGGCTCTCAATGGAACTGTTTGTTCCATGTCTGGTCTGTACATCTTGGGCAAAGGTTATCCCCTGAGTCAGCTGAACAGTATAGTCAGAGAATTGATTTACATTTTTAGTGACTATTTGTCATTGTGAACACACCCCATCACACAAAGTGCACCAAAAATTGACCCCTGCATTTGACTCTGCATTTAACACTTGGAGCAGTGGGCAGTTATCAGCAGCACCTGAGGAGTAGTGTAGCAGGACGATACCTTTCTCATGGGTACCTCAGTGGTACCTGGGCTGGAATCCTAGATATAGTGTTAGTTACTCATAATATGGTAAATAAATAAATACCATGGTTTAAACAAGAGTAACATCAAATGAGCTGAATGGGTATTAATGGTCAACCCCACTTAGTTCCAGAACCGTCCCATTCTCATTGTCCCGATCTCGCAAGAAAAGAACCACACAGTTATAAACCAGAACTTAAAGTAACGTATGTACATTGAAAAGCTCTGGGTTCAAGCCTCAGTGCACCCCTAGCTAAGAGTCCAATACCTCTTTTCCTCCAAACTGGTGCCAGTGCTGGTTCTAGACCTAAAAAAGACTCTGCCTGATTTTTGGCAGCAGCATGGCTCCACAAACTGTTGGTTCCAAAGTTGGATCCTCTGACTAGTTTTTTTAGGCAAGGCTACTGCAAGATACACACAACCATTCAGCTAAAAACATGAGAGAAAGAATTTTATCCAGCAGTGGATTGTGGAAGAGATCAGTGTTTCATTGGCACTCTGGGCTTCAACAGAAACCCAAGAGAAACTGGCAGGAACTGGCAAAGTTCATACACTCAATTTTTGCATTCAAAAGCAGTATGTAAAGACTTTAAAAGAACAGACATCCCAAGTCTCCCGGAACATCCAGGAGTCTCCCGCATATTGATAGCGGCACATTGCAAATTGAATGAAATATCCCGGAATGTAGATCAAGCAAACTAGAGCATGCACATGAGACAGTAGCGTGTGCATCGTGCACTTGAGAGAGAGAGGGAGCGCAAAGGGGGGCTGGGTGGGTGACAAAAGAGAGAAGTGAATTTGGGGGGGGTGAAAGAGAGCAACCGGGGGTGGGGTTAGTGAAAGAGAGCGAGCCGGGAGTGGTGTGGTGTGGTGTGGGCTGGGATAGAGACCTCCCTGAAATACGTTTTTGCAGGTTGGGATGTCTGAAAGAATAAAAAAAAGCAGACGCCTTCTGTACGCAGTGTTTCTCCCGATTAAACACTGACAAACTCCTGCTTCATCATGTTCAGTTCTCATACCTGTCGAAATGCAAACCAGTTCTTAAAAAGCCACAAGGCTCTGCACAGCGCTGGTACTGTCCCAATGGGAAAGAGCTACAAGAGAGCACAACTGGCCTCACTGTCTGGGTGGGAAGGGGCTCCACCTGTTACTCAGTGCAAAGCTAGCTACCAGGGGCATCTGTTGGCTCGGGCAGTGGAATTGGCACTCAGCGCTTCTCCTCCATATGTGTCACACTGTCCAATGAAGATGTGTTAGTAGCAGTTGCAACTGACTCCGTGAAGCACATGCTCACCTTCACCCTCCCAGTGCTGGTGATATCGTTTAAACCTGACACGTGGGCGGAAAAATCAGAAAATTCCAGATAAATTCAGATCTCAGTTCCACCTCCTTCCAGAGATAGTCATTCTTTAGCCCTAGTATGGGCTCTCAAATCTTCATCTTCAGCTAATGAATATAACAGCTTCAGTGACCACATAAGGTTTTTCTTATTCAGAGTCTTGTTGCTCCAAATAGGCCCGAATGCGAAGGCCTTGAATCGAGTCATTGTGAATTGTGTCTGTGTTTGTTTAAACCCAGTTTTTGCATTGCTTTTCAGGAGAACGTGTGATGCAGCCTCAAATTCTGGAGGTGAACTTCAGTCCAGACTGCCATCGGGCCTGCCTCTACCACCCCAGCTTTTACGACCACATGTTCCAGACGCTATTCCTTGATCAGGCAGATCAGTGTCCTGTCACCCAAATCATGTGATTGCAATGCATGTTAACATAACACAACATAAGCCAGACTTTAAAGGATTTTGTTCGTGAAGGAAATAAAGGCACAATGGTGACAGAATGGCTCAGCTTGACCCTTTTTGGATTATTTCAAAGTTTCTCACTGTATGATGTTATTAAGTGTCGATGTGTCTTCAAGGAGAGGTCAGGACTCACCAAAATTATTTTTAAAGATTTCATTTAAAAGAGAGAGAGAGCAATTTCAGAGTAAAATTCAAAGGTTCATTGAAGGTCTCTGAGCAGCACGGAATGATGGTCAGTCAAAGACTATATACGAATTCACAATACTGTGTGTGTGTGTGTGTGTGTGTGTGTGTGTGTGTGTGTGTGTGTGTGTCACATATGAAAACCATTTCAGCCCGCTGTGAGTGTCATGGGGGCAGTAGCGTCAAAAAGTCTGGTCTTTACAGTGTGACCTTGATAGAAGCGATTAACATAGAAGCGAAGACATTGTTTGAAAAATGGTCTGTTTGGTCTACAGATTGTGAGGTGTCAAGGGTCTTGGAGTTTAAATGAACCAACCCTTAACTTGATTCATTTTGCAGATCACTGAGAAAGGAGTTGGGTTTCTCTACAATGGAGCATGTATCTTTACAGCACTGTCTTCATATCTTAACAACTGAATTAAGTAAAAGTTTTGAAATGTCTGTGGAATTCTCATTTAGGTTCAGACTCCCTTAACAATAAGACAAAAGTAAAATAAATAAAAACATAATCATAGACAATAAAATAAAACACATCATGAAACTGAGAAATAATTATTACTAATGATTATTAAAAATTACAAGTGGAACACAAAAATCAACCAAAAGATCAACACTTGTGCGTATCACCAGCAGGTGATAACTCATGTTTTAGTGTCAGACTACCATTAGAACATCTGTTTGTTTCTTCCGTCATCTCTGGATCCATGCCTTCAGGATCATCTGGTTTTTGTCCTTGTATCATTCTCGGAGTCAGATCCCAACAACGGTCGCTAGAAGCAGTTCCATCTGTGTGTGCAGACTCATTGCCTTACTATGTGTGGCTTTCCTTTCTTCCTTTAGTCTTCCTTTATTTTTTCTTTCTTCCTTATTCTTTCTTCCTTTACTTTATTCTTTCTTTCTTTCCTTTATTCTTTCTTTCTTTCCTTCCTTCATTTATTTATTTATTCTTTCTTCCTTCCTTATTTTTTCCTTCCTTCTTACTTTCTTTCTTTAGTCTTCCTTTATTTTTTCTTTCTTCCTTATTCTTTCTTCCTTTACTTTATTCTTTCTTTCTTTCCTTTTTTCTTTCTTACTTTCTGACAACTGACTCTCTAACCACACTCTGTTTCTGAGAAAAAGTTTCCAATTTATAACACACAAGGTCAACAAAAACACTTAAATCATGTTTACCCCATGCTGCACAAAAGATTTAGATGACTCATTCGAACAGGCTTCTTTGAAGCTCTCCTGTTTTTTCCATCATCCCATATGGCGGTGGCCTTTGGTGAGTTTGGGGGGAGGGTAAATCTTCTAGAACTTCTAGCCCTACACACACACATGGCTGGGGTTCTTGAATCTGCGACCTACTGTTCACAAGACAACATCCTAACCACTAGGCCACCGCTGTCTACAGGTGTTACTTGTAGCTCAGTGATAAAATTGGGTGTTATGCAAATTAATGCAGAAAAACCAAAACAGATGACATTGTTCTGTATGTTCAAGACCCTTTTTTTGCAAACAGAATAAAGTCCATACGTTATACAGACAGCAGGCATGTACTTCAAAGAAAACATTAAAATGTGTCTCCTCATGTAGTAATGTTTTAATAGAAGAAATGAGAACAATATAAAAAGAGGAAAACTTCAGATATATGAGTCATGGTGTAGGCAATATCTTTAAATGTCAGGACGCCACTCACAGCTCAGCGTGAGGCACTTAAAGGTGATATTTCCTGTTGAGCAAGGCAGATTCACTCAGCTAGAGCTTCCTGTGTAAAAGCCCCCATTTACACACAAAAATATACAAAGTAAAATCTAAGAGGAGAAAGAAGTGTAAAGTCCTGCTCTCTGATTCTCTTCCTGTTGTCTGTTACCAGGTGTCAGAACCGCTTTTCCCCCAGAAGAGACTCCAACACTGGGCAATACTCCTAGATTAGGCAAGTATCTGGAACCCAAATCCCACATTTGACCATGCACACTTTTTTGGATAATGTTCAGCAGGAGGTGGGATCATGCTGTCCATTTGGGGGAGTAGGGGCTGGGTGCCTGTGATGAGCTGCTTTTAAAAGAGCCGTTTCATACCACAATGCAATGCATTGTGTCCGTGTGCTCTTAATAGAGCACCGATGATTGATGACAGATAAGCTTTCTTGACTGTTCTCACAAACTACAGTCATTGTCATGGTGTTTTTTAAAGATTCTCAGATATTTGGACTGCAAATTTAAAGTCATAGACAGGCTCCACCGCCAACTGTAGATGATGGTGTGTGCTGCCTTTTATTTTTAAATATATAGTATTTTAGGTTTTTGTCCACTGAAAAACAAACACTGCATAAAACCTAAACACTGTCAAAAACACTGAATAAAATCTAAACACTGTCTAAAACACCGTATAAAACCTAAACACTGTATAAAACCTAAACACTGTCTAAAACACTGAATAAAACCTGAACACTGTCAAAAACACTGAATAAAACCTAAACACTGTCTAAAACACCGTATAAAACCTGAACACTGTCAAAAACACTGAATAAAACCTAAACACTGTCAAAAACACTGAATAAAACCTAAACACTGTCTAAAACACTGTATAAAACCTAAACACTGTATAAAGCACTGAATAAAACCTAAACACTGTATAAAGCACTGAATAAAACCTAAACACTGTATAAAGCACTGAATAAAATCTAAACACTGTATAAAGCACTGAATAAAACCTAAACACTGTATAAAACACTGAATAAAACCTAAACACTGTATAAAGCACTGAATAAAATCTAAACACTGTATAAAGCACTGAATAAAACCTAAACACTGTATAAAACACTGAATAAAACCTAAACACTGT
>JBBPDA010109308.1:0-10396 GCA_037974385.1 Arnoldichthys spilopterus
TGTGTGTGTGTGTGTGTGTGTGTGTGTGTGTGTGTGTGTGTGTGTGTGTGTGTGTGTGTGTGTGTTTGTGTGTGTGAGAGAGAGAGAGATTCTTGGTAAACGCACTTGTCTCTTAATGATGAACATGAAGCAGACAGAATTAGGTGAGAGAATATGAAACACATGAAAAGAGAAAGTAAATATATAAATAAATGAATGAATAAAAGTTTATCTTGACCTGAAATAGTACAAGAGCTCCCCCATGTGGTTCGCTATGTTACAACACCAGTCCGAGCCAAATATGACGTCATGCTTTTCTGTGTTTGTGTGTGTGTGTAAGCCATAACACATTTCTTGACCTCTAATCAACAAGCAGCTGGTCTAACCCTTTCTGTCTTTTACACACACACACACAAACACACACACACACACACACACACACACACACACACACACACTTATGCACATGCACAACAAGTCTCAAAGGGAGTGTGAAGAGTTTGCTTCCTACTTTGCTGACGGCAATGATGCACGCACGATCTGTTTGACCTGCTAGACGTGTCATAGCAGCATGCACACACACACACACACACACACCCACACACACACATACTAACTGTAGAGAGTGTCCTCAAAGTGACAGCTACATGGCAGCATCTCTCTCTCTCTCTCTCTCTCTCCCTCTCTCTCTCTATCACTTGCCCCCCCTTCTCACTCCCTCTCTCTGTCTCTTCTCTTTCACACTGTTTCACTTTTCTTCCTCTTTTCCTCTTCCTTCTTCCAACTCATTTAAATTGCTAACATTTGCATTATTTCTGCCTCAGCATCATTCTCTTAGTAGTTCTAAATTGCATTGTCTGGACACACACACTCACACACACACACACACACACTCACACACACACACACACACACACACACACACACACACACATGAGCTCGTGTATAGTTTTACAGTATGAGTCATTTTATTATAGTATTATTATTATAATAGTACTAGTTGGCACATTCTGCTGGTATAATAATAATAAACACACAAAAACACACTTTCATTCTTGTCTGCACACTCATTCAATGTTCAGATATATTTTTTAGACCTAATGATTAATGTTGTTTTAAGCTCTTCACAAATTGTTTAGGGCAGTTTTCCATAAACAAACAATTTATACTTCAGTAAGAACAGGAATGTCTAACTTGTTAACATTTAGATTTTTTACAGATTAAACTTAAATGCATTTTGTACATATCAAAGAAATGTTGAATCTGATGCCTACAACACACAGCAATCATTTGAGACCTGTAGGAGTCTAATTGTTGCAGTAGAATGATTGCCTATTCCTGCTTATATAAGACTCCAGATTCCTATATAATATACGACTCCAGCTGCTGAATAGTCCATGGTGACCATTGTCTGATTTTCCTCTTCATGAAACCTTCCATTTTCAAAAGGAGATCGATCTGAACTGCTGGCAGGCCAGTTAGGGACATACATTCTGTGCCTATGAAGTCGCACATGCAGAATGTGGTCTGGTATTGTCTTGCTAAAATAACCATGGGCTTCCTGTGAAAATACGCTGCCTTAATGTCAGAGTATGTCTCTCCAAACTCCCAAAATATGCATCCACATGATTGGGACCTTCACACCCATGTTTTGGCACTGATGCATTCCCATAACATGACAGATAATGCATTACTGGTTACAATCTGAATGGTCCATTAATCCTTGGCAAGGAGAGCTCAAGTTTTTATCTAAAAAAAAAACAAGCTGAAAGGTGGACTCATCTGACCACAGCACATGAGTTTCAGGTTGCATTTCTTGATGCAGAGGCAGACTAGGTTAAGTGGCAGGGGTTTTCAAAGTCTTAATTGATGTGGGACCTTACTTTCTAAAATATGTTTAAATGTACAAAAAAATACAGAAAAGATTTTTGTTTTTACTGCATTTAAAAAATTGTCTGGCTTTTGCAGAAATGGGGTTGTATGTTACAGTGAATTGGTTGTTAGGCTCACTATTTTTGGTGTAGAGCTTATTGTTATTTATGCAGTTTGGTGTTCTAGACATACTGACGATACCTATGATAGATGATGAGAAGTGTATAGTTACATAATATGCATTTGTGTATGTTGGGGGATAGATAATTTTTTATACAGAGATATATTTTTTAAATTATTACAAACAGACATGCAGGTGGAGTTGTGAAGCAATGATTCACTTACTTTATTATGAAGTAATAAAAATGTAAAAGTATAGATAGAAGTCTGAACATTTCCAAAATGGCAGGCCTTGTGGAGTGTCCCAGCTATGCAGTAGGTAGTACATAAAATGTACAAAAAAAGGTAGGACAACTGGTAAATTGGTGATAGGGTCATAGGCACTCAAGTCTCACTAATGTATGTGGCAAGTGAAGAGTAACCCATCTGTTCTGATGTCACAGAAGGTTTAAAAGGTGAATGCTGACTCTGATAGAAAGGGGTCAGAACACACAGTGCACAACAGTTAGAGCTGTTTCAGCAGCAGGAGGGGAACTGCTCAATATTAGGATGGACCTCACTGACATTCTGATCCTCATTAAGGGCATCATTGAGACATGCCTGGTGTCTGATTATTGCTTCTTTAATTTAACACTGGAGCTGCTTGTTACTTGTTAAGTTATTTTGCACCTTCTGTTATATCAGTCTGGTGCTTTTAGGGTAATAATAAACTATATGTAACTTCTTTGTATTTGTTTTGTTATTATAATAATTATTTTAAACACAATGCAAAGTAAAACTTTAGTTAAAAAAACATTATTTCATATAAATTAAAATCAACCTTTACTCTGTTTTGCTTTTTACAGTGAAAACTATTAAAATAGCTAATTGATTGCAGTTTAGTCATCTCTTTCAGACAGATGCACTGATGCACATGTACAATACAAGCTAATCAGCAGAGCAATGTGTGTTCCCCTACATACCTGACCTTTCCATCCTGTCTTCATTCTATGGCTATATGTAATAGGATTAAAAGAGACTGCTCTATTCATTGCTCCAGACAGCAGCGTTAGACGGAGTGCATGCATCTTCTCTCTGCCATCTCTTTCTCCTTTCCTACCATCACCTGTTTAATAACTGCAATTACATTTTCATCAACCTGAACTCTCTCTTTCCTTCCCTACCTCTGTTTACCTGTCTCTCTCTTGCTCTTACCCCCCCCCCCTCTCTCTCTCTCTCACCCACTTCCCTCTCTTCCCTCCCTTTCCTTGTTCATTTCTGATGACAGGGAAGAAGCCTCTAGAATTCTGAACAGTCGTCCAATCACTTTTCTTCCACCGCTCGCACCGTTCTTTGCAATTTGTCACCTAGCAACGGAGTACTGTTGTTTCAGTCTGGGCTGATTCTCCGATAGAGGAGTGTTATCTCTCCTTTCTTTTTTATCTGTCTCTCTTCCTACCACTCTCCTCCTCCTCCTCCTCCTCCTCCTCCTCTAATCTCTTTTCTGTTCTTGCCTCTGTTTTGCTTCTATCCCATTATGGTGTCAGTTGCTGCCTCGATGCACATTGATACACACATAAAATACACACACACACACACACACACACACACACACACACACACACACACACACACACAAATACACAACTTTTAAATGTTTGGAAAAGGATTTACAGAGGAAATGTTGCATTTGCAGTAATTTGTTAAATTGATGCCACAATTAATTCTATCAGCATGTAGATATAAATAATAAATGATTGGATATTTGCTGACATTGACATTTAATTTTAGCCATAATGGCACCTTATAATAGATGTTAGAAGCATAATTACACTACTGAAAGACTTTCAGATGAAGACAGTTAAACAGAGTTTTAAACATTTTGTAATTACTTAAATTGGTACTCAAAAAACTTGCTTAAAATAATGATTGACACAACTTTCAGACACTGCTTATGAACTCTCAACCATGCAAACCTGGCATTAAAAAAAAGTGAACCAGCAACAGAAAATTCACAAATCAAGGTAATTAATTCCTAATTCCCAATGTGAACATTAATTTTATCTGTGCTATCCAGTTGTTAAGGGTCAGTCAACACAATCAAATCATGAACAACATAGTTATTGTTATTAACAGACTAATATAATGCGATATTGCAAAGACTTATTTTAACCATCTACATTACATAATACTGTGAAATGAATAGGGAATCTGTCTGAAAGGTTGGAAACCACCATTGAATGCAAGTGACTTCTGAACCCTCAACAAACGATTGCATGAGAAACCGTCATTCTATCATAATAAATATAGCCACATGGGCTCAGGAGAACCATTATCACGTATTTCATCTGCCTTTGCATTGAGAAGTGCAATTCCTCAAAGAAAAAGCTATACCTTAGCTCTTTGCTGAAATATCTGAGCTCATATAAGATTGACTAAAAAACAATGTAAACTTGTACCAAAGATGAAATGGACCATCCGGACATTGTTATAAGTCCTGTAAGTGATAGGCACACAAGCCCACATCTGTCATAGTATCGGAGGTGCATCAGTGACTTGCATATGTGCTAAGGTTCCATTGGCACAGAGGCATATATTGGGATTTTTGAGAGACAAAAACTGTCATCGATGTGAGGTTTTCCCCAGGAAGTTCATGATTATTTCAGCAGTACAATGCCAGGCCACATTCTTCATGCACTACAACAGTGTGACTAGACACAACGTGTATGTGCTTGACTGGCCTGCAACCAGACCAGATCTGTCTCATATTAAAATTGTGTGGTTCATGAAAAAAAGAATCAGACAACATCGAACACTGTTTAGCGGCTGAAGTCTTAAAGTATAAAGCAAGAATGGGCTAAATTCCACAAAACTGCAAAAAGAGTCCCCCTCATTTCCCAGTAAACACATCTTTGACCCAATTTTTTGAGTGTGTTGCAAATGTTAAATTCTAAATATATTTATATTAACAACATACATTTAAGTTGGTCAATAAAAAACATTAGAAATATTTTTTTTTGTATGCTTGTCAGGTTTTAAGATTTTTAAATCACTGGTTCTTTTTTTGTTGCATTTTACCATATTCCTGCTTTTTCAGAAATAGGGTTTGTATAGCCAGAGCCATAAAAGCATTTGCCTTTCAACTCCTGAACTGATGTATTTCTGTGATTATATATCATTTAATAAGGTAAAACCCTCACTCAATCTGATTCTACGCATTACTGGTAAATCTTGCATTGAGGAAAGTTAGTGGAACCATAATTCCGTACATCAGTGCAGGAACCCCAGTCATTACTGACCCTTAGCTACAACCCTAGAGAGGCTAAATGACTGTGTGCGGGTTGGTGGTCTCTGAGAAGATTTTCTCGTCCATTTTGTGCCGTCCATTTTACTGCGTGTGCACTGTGTGTGCCTCCAGATGGCCGCTGTCGATGGCTGAGGCTTGGGGCTCTAATTTCTGCATTCTGAAGGAGGGATGAAGAGAGTCATTATAGAAAACAAGTGCGTGGCAGTCAATGCACATCCGCCAAAGAGGAGAGGAAATAATAGGGTTAGAGAGAGAAAGGAAAAGCCAGCCAACAGATGTTTTTCATCTGAAATGTCACACATGGATGTGTTGTGTGTGCGCATAATATATCAATAATCTGTGCTCATTTGCATGTTCACTGCCACAAAACAGTAGTTTAATTCCCCTCTGTTTTATGTATATGCTGTTGTTCAGTGCATTTGTGTGTACTGCATTACTTCTAATTTTGCCCCTTTTATTGTCTCTGCAATTTTTTTTATTTCCTAATTCCAGTTGACTCTTGATCCATTTTATAGGCCATTAAATATACACCCAGACCTTTATTGAACGGGTCAGGGCCCATACTGTTTCTAGCATCTTCACAATTTCCTTAGCCCTTTTTCAGCTTACTGGGGGCATGACTTTAATAGCAATGCACAACTAAAAACAATTAATATGTGTTTCTCCCTAATGCTAACTCACTGTTTGTGTCTCTATTTTGTCTCCTCCTCACAGAATATTGGTTACATTTTTGCAGTTTGTTTCAGAATTCACTCCCTAATTTGAAACTGTGAGTTTCTGTAACTGAGAAAGTGAACAGATTATTTCTGCTTTGGAAATTGAAGGGGTTAGACACGGAGTTTAGTTCCCATCTAGACAGGCTTAGCATGCTACAACAATAAGTGTTCCTGGGCAAGACTCCTAACAGTGCACTGGAGAATCTGCCAAATACATAAAAAATACAAATGGTAACAGACATAATGTGCATATCATGAGTTGTACATATCATGAGTCAACTATTCGAATGTTCATCAGTAGAGCACAAGTTTAATTCCAGGTGATGCAATAGACATTCTTGACAATGAGTCCAAGAGAGCACAGTTGGCCTGCTTTGTGTGGGTGAGTAGGATGGTCTTTCCTCTCACCCCATCACTCAAAATGTGATGCTTGTCAGCACAGGTGTGTGTTAACTGACATAGAAAAATGGTCAGTCAGAGTTCTCCTCCAAGCACATTACTTGTACACACAGATGCGGATCACATGACAAGAAACCTCTGCAGTGTTGGTGGCGTTGTGTGACTGGGGACATCGTAGTTAGTAGATGGATTTGGAGATGACTAAATTGCACAGAACATTTAGGAAAAGGAAAAAAAAAAGTTACAGATTTTTTTCTTCTCTCGTTAGGAATCAGCCTGAAACATCCTTTTATCTGTTTAGTACATTTATCCTGTGCTATCAGGGATTTCCGGCAAACAGAGCACAGTATCCAATAGCTGGGAACACGTTGTACTTGTTTGAACAAGCATGAAGCTAGGAGTAGTGTATTTGGTGTATTGGATGAGTAATGTAAGAAAACAGAAATGGAAAGCTGATAGAAGAGTTAAAAAGCCCCTCTTGTAATGTAGCTTTTGTTTGTCTTGTGTTAAATGAAACTGGTGTGTATTGGGGTTGTGTGGGTTTTGATACAACTTTGGCATTTACATTTTTACCTGCAGCTTCTCTTTACAGGCTGAATATAGAAAAAAAGAGACGAGCGTAGGGATGCATACTGTGAGAAAATACTAAGTGCCTGCAAAAAACGTATGGATGAACCGTACCGATGAACCATTAATGTGTCATGACAAAATATTTACCTACATTATTTTGACTGAAATAATGTAAATATTGTATTTGTAAACCTGAGGGCATAAAATGTGTTGACCAGAGGGGCGTATGGTTTCTGAAGTAATGTAAATGTTTTTGGTGAATGACCCTTCAACGATATATGATGTGCAACGTCCTCGAATATGCAAAATCACCAATTGTGGTTAGCCTGTTGTTAGGCCACTGCATGCTGTATGACATATATACTGTACAGCATAAACTACACTACAGCATGCTAGTTTTGTTCAGTATGTGACACCAGGCAGCAGTAAAGTTGAACAGTTCTCCAATGCTGGTTGTAAGTGACAAGTGGTAGTATTTTGTGCCTCTAGTAAGAAGAAGCCTGCAACAAACTATAGAAAGTATATTATTAATGGAAATGTGCAACAGTATTAATATATTTACAGTTTCAGCATATTAACGGAATCAAAATCCAGAACATAATAAGTGAAGTCTCAAACCTGTCAACACAGGACTAATGATGTTACTGCATAATTTGCGATTACAAAACAATAACTTCTGCGACATCACTTAAATGTACAACAAAATTACTATATTAAATCTAGACCTTTAAGGGTTTTATCCTGATCTGCCTAAGGATTTCAGTGGAGTATTATTGTAAATACTGTATAAAAAGCTGAAGGTTATTCTGTGGCAGTGAACTGCTGTGTTTGATTTGACTGCTAACAGTCCTGTTCCCTGCAGTCAAATGGTGATTATCTTTCTCACTCCACTTCAATATGATCATTATCCTTCCTAATGCACTTACTCCTTTTCATTAATCCTTTACAAACAGGCTGTTTGCTAGTGACTGAGACGACTCTCGAGTATAAAGATCAATGTTGGTATCATCGGTTTTAATGAGCTACTTCACCAGACTTGTTGGCTCTCTAAGATTATATCCTGACATTTCTAAAGCGATCAAGCAAAATCTGTTCAAAAATAAGTTTAATTTTGTGTGTGTATGTGTGTGTGTGTGTGTGTGTGTGTGTGTGTCTGTCTGTCTGTGTGTATGTGTGTGCCTGAGTAGGAGTACATGAAAACCAGAGAAAAACAGTGGCACTTTTTTTTTTTAATAAAACCTTCTATTTACATGTTTTCCCCTCAGTAAGTTATTTGAAAGCTCCTGCAGTGGGAACATTTCATGATAAATGGACCATTAAAAATGGTCCGAAATTACTTTTTAAGTGTATTTATACATTACCATATATAATATACATGTTTAACATTAAATTCAAGAACTGTAACCTGAAACTATTACACCACCAAACACCACCGAGTTCTCTGGCCCCAAGCTCACCGAAACCAGTGGAAATACCGTATGTGCTGTGGTCAGATAAATCCACATTTCAGCTTATTTTTGAGAAAAACAGACGCTGAGTTCTCCCTGCCAAAGATAAAATCTGTTATGATATTGGGAACCTTAGCAGGTATAATATGGATGACATATATGACCATATGCTGTCTTCAGGAGAATGCCAGGCCTTATTCTGCATAGACATAGCGTGTGTGCTTGACTGCCATGCCAACAGCCCAAATGTTTCTCCTATTAAAAAATACATAGAGCATCATGAAGAGGTGAGTCAGACGTAGTAAAATTACACAAAACTGCAACGATTAGTCTTATTGGTGGTAAACATACCTCTGTCTTAGCTTCTTTTCAGTCTATTGCAGGAGTTTAAATCTGCTTTTATTTACGAAACACATTTAAGTAGCTCAGTAAAACATGTAATATGTCAGTTAAATTAATATTCCAACTTTTCTGGAAATAGGGTTTGTATATAAACCTTTGCATAGGCATTGTATACACATCTTAACAAAGCAATCGTGATCTTGTTTGTGTGTGTGTGTCTTTAAATTTCACTCCCCTGACCACTGTTCTGTCATCTGTTCCTCAAAAGAGGCCTGTTTTATGTTGTCCTCTGCAGCCCCTTCTTTGTTGACTAGAATACATATACCCTGAGTGCAGTGGGAAGAATACACCAGGGCTCTAAAGTTGGAAATGTGGCAGATATGGCTTTAGCTGACACTGTTGCAGCAATGTGTGTTAATTACTGCTATAACTGGCTAGGTTTGGCAGACAGGGTGGGCTGGCTGATGCTGAAGGCTTATAAGAGATGATTTAGTTGGTTTCTAACTTTCTTCAGGGTTGATAACCATGTGTATCTTAATAGGTTAACTATGGCAAAAGCATACGCACCTGACATCCATGCACTCTTCTCCACTGCCACACTTAGTTTCAGTGTTGTGAACTGAACCTGCCTTGTTTACACAGTTATTGACCATTTTATCAGAAACGCCTACCATATAGACTGTTTCCCATAGACAGATGTTTAATACTACATAGAGTAACAGCCACTTTTTGTGTGCCCTGCAAATAACATAAAAATCTGTTATTCCCCCTAATTCACTGTTCTTTACAGAAGTTACCTGCAACACTGCAAAGTTTGCCCAGTAAAGATCACAATATTAACACTTATCAGTGAGGTAAAATCATCTGTTAATAACACAATTCAAATAAATAAATAAATACATAATACAATTCAACATTTAAATCCTATAAATTCACAGATCTAAATATTTAGTAGTAATATCTGCACCTATAGGCCAAGCATATCTTCAGTTTATAAATCTATGGAGACCACCATTTATTTCCTAAATAGCAGAAGACAGCAGAAGAAAATGTCTTCTGTGGGTCATTAATCAAGACATTTTAGTAGATCAGCAGGGCTGAAACAAAGGCATGGGTCTCTGTGTTGTTTTGGAAATAACTTTTATATGACTAGACACTAAATGTGACAATGTTCTTTTTCAGGTCCAAGAAGGTTCGCGGCATCCCTCCTATTTGTCCTTTACTCTTTCTTGCGCAATTTCTTTTCTGTCTGATTCATTCACTTTTTTTGCTACCTGTGATATGCAGTTTCAAAGATGTAAAATGCTTCCTGAAATGATAACACTACTGATCATTATTTGTTTCTGGCTTCTTCATAGTCCTCAAAAATGGCTTCCACTTGAAATCTCCCAGTGCACTCCCAGTGTAACAAGTAATATGGCAAGGCAATTTGGCAAAAATCTCTGCAAAGATCCTTCTTCGGTATTTGTGCCTGCCCCGTTCAGAGCATCCAGGACTAGCCAATCAGAATGATTACTAATGCTTTTCCTCCAGTCCTTGTCACTCAAACAAACCCCACCACCTTATCTTCCCCATTCCTGCTCTCCTGATCGCTCTCTCTCTCTCTCTCTCTCTCTCTCTCTCTCTCTCTCTCTCTCTCTCTCTCTCTCTCTCTCTCTCTCTCT
>JBBPDA010109310.1:0-10394 GCA_037974385.1 Arnoldichthys spilopterus
TGTGTGTGTGTGTGTGTGTGTGTGTGTGTGTGTGTCTTCAAAAGAGAGAAAGCCACTTTGATTGGGTCGCTTTCATTAAAGCCAGTGAGGCAAAACGTCTAAATGACCAGCAAAAAGACCTGGCTATCAATCAATATCCTCTCCCCACACACATGCACACACACACACACACACACACACGCACACACAACCATGCAGTGTTGACCCCTGTCCTTGTGTCCATGGGTCAGCTGGGACAGGTGTATTTGTTATCCTATACTGAAATAAAACTGAGCTCTGAGGTCCTCTGTAATCCTCAGCAAAGCCTGAGATCATCAGATAAGAGAGCATGAGAGGTTCAGTGAGGAATAAGACTAGACGGGCACTGGACACGATGAAGTGAAAGTGACTCTTTGTCATTGTGAACACACTCGAGCACCACAACGAAATGTGACCTCTGTAGGGTACCTCAGTAGTCCCTGGGCCGGGACTTGAACCTGCAACCTTCAGGTCCCAAAGGCAGCGTCTTAACCACTAGGCCTCCACTGCCCACCCGTGACTACACAACTGTACTGTACTACACTGCGTGGTCTGCGCCCTTTCCATCAGAGCCAGCATTCACTTTCGTGCTCCAGCAGCTCTTCTGTGGAATCAGACCAGACCACAGTGAACAGTCAGTTCTTAAAGTCGATGTGTAGGAAAAATGCGACAATCTGAGGGCCAAACCGTGATGGCTAGACGACAGTGTCCGAGCACCAGGTATGCAGTAGTGAGTACCTACCAGAAGTGATCTGAGGAAGAACAGGGTCATGGGCATCCAAGGCTCACTGATGTACATCTGGTCCGATGCCACAGAAGAGCTGGTAGAAAGATAGAAAGGGGACTGAACACACAGTGCGCCACAGCCAGAGCTGCTCTGGAGGGACCTACACAATATAAAGCTGGTGGTTTTAATGTTATGGCTGATCAATGGCCCTCACGAACAAGCCATCCTCCACATCGCAAACGGCACCACGCGACAGTCCATGCGCAAGGTGGGCCAGCCAAGACCTCACAACTCCAGCACAGCTGGAACCATTGCATGAGGACTGACTGAATTCCCCTCACTAGCTCGGAATATTCTGACAGTGCGCGGTTGTGTGTGTGTCACGCGTCGCACATCATGACATCAATGTGCACGCTCTGGCTTTTCCCCTACTCATCCCTTGCCATTCATGTGGCACACATTTGACAATGAGGCGTAGAAAATGCAGTTTGTGCGAGTGGGGCGGGTTGATGAGCGATGCCGTTCTGTCCTGAGGGGGCCGACTGCTATCAAAGAAATACACACACACACACTCGCTCTCTCGCACTACCCTGTCATGAGACATCATATTGTTTCATCCAATCTACTGCAGAACCTCAACAGGGCCCCTCAATATGAGAAAGACTTCTTTATGGGCCTTTTGCGGCAGTGTGCACAGGCCTACTGAGCATCATCACCATTATCAACCATCTCTGTGAGGTGGAGGCCGCCATGAACGTTATGTGGCAATAACAGAATAGCACATCAACGTCTCGGCCTCCAAGAGCCTTTAGAAACTGATTCGCTTTACACGTTTTAAAAAAAAAAAAGTTAAAGGAGCAAAACTGTATCCTATCTGAAGCCAAAACCAATATAAAAGTGGGCTTAAAAGAACAGAATTGATGAAAAATCGAATGTACGCATTTTCCCAGGGGGAACCTTCAGAGCCTTCTAGGCCTTCAAAGAAGGCCGAATGAAAGTGACTCTTTGTCATTGTGAACACACTCAAGCACCACAACGAAATGTGACCTCTGCATTTAACCCATCACACGTGCACGCAAGGAGCAGCGGGCAGCTACCAACAGCGCCCGGGGAGCAGTTTAGTGGGACTGTACCTCGCTCAAGGGAACCTCAGTGGTGTCTAGGCTGGCACTTGAACCCTCGACCTTCTGTTTGCAAGGGCAAGGTTCTAGGCCATCACTGGCTGAGAACTAAAGAAAACATAAACATAATTTCATTTTTATTCAATTAGTCAATTATCTGTTGATTTCCAGTGGGCAGGACCAATTGTGTGGGGCAAAATTTCACTCTAGGCCTTGAGGAGGTCAGTGACTGTGAATGCGAGTTGCAGCCTAAGCAGTGGGTGTGTCAATGATAAACCCAGGACGAAACATAAGGAAGACAGTAGAAAACCCACATTTTTAACCACATTTCTAAAGAGCACACCGTTATCACATCAACTGCAATTCCACACCAGTGATGAGATATATGTCCCAAAAACAAATCAGATGAATGAAGAATAATTCATTCATCAAATATCTCCACTTATCTTGTTTTATCACTTCTGATTACTTTTTAAAAATATATATAAATATATTAAATCATACATTTGTATTAGTCATTTCACACTTAACAATACAACAACACTAAAAATTAACAACATTTTATTTTTAATGGGAAATGAGCTCTCAAAACTCATCTGCAGTACCTTCTTGGCCCACCAGGGGGGTGTTGCCCACACTTTGGGAAACACTTATCTAGGCCAACCAAAAAGTTGGTCCCACCTGTGTGATTGGTTGTTTCCTGGTATGTCCTAATTATGCTGGTAGTTCATCTGAAGGCTCCAAACTCCCTTACACATGTTATATTATATAATATAAAATGTATATATGTGTGGTTCATTCACAGAAAATAGTCCAAAGCTAAACAGAAACATTATTACTCATCATCAATTTCCACTATAATGTTACATTGTTACATATAACATTACTTTCCTTATTCTGAAAATGTACCATTTCATTCCATTCACCCCTGTTCAGGCTGGCAGTGTTATATTGTGCCTCATTTAAAAAGAAGTCCACGACAAAACACTCCTTATAACTTCATTGTGGGCGGAGCTAAGCTGTGTAGGATGAATAGAGGGATATACACTGATCAGCCGTAACATTAAAACCACCTGCCTAATATTGAGTAGGTCCCTCATGCTGTTGACCCAGCTCTGATTGAGATGCACTGTGTGTTCTGACGCACTTCTATCAGAACCAGCAGTAACATTTTGTCCACTTTGGGATCAGACCAGACAGGCTAGGCTTTTCTCCCCACATGCATTAATTAGCCTGACTCATCTAGCCATCACATTAAAGCCCTTGTAAAAGTGGCTCAGATCCTTATGTTCACACATTTTTCCTGTTTCCAAGTAAAGCTGACGACCATATAAAGTAAGAGGACAAGAACTGAAAGAATGTGAGGATTAGCTCTCCAGGGTCTTCACAAGCATCTTCAGTCTGTCCTTGTCTATGTTTACAATTCAAGTCTACCACAATCATTCCACTGCCGAAGATGTCTGTTATCAGCAGCCTCAACAACCATCATCCCATGGTGCGTACTCTGTCATCATTAAGTGGTTTGAACAATCGGTCTTGCGACACATCAACACAGCCTCCTGGCCCCCATGGACCCACACCAGTGTGGTTACAGGGCAAACAGGTTTACAGAAGTTTCCAACTCCATTGCCTTCAACACTGCATTTCCCCATCTTGAGCAGTAGGGGAGCGATGTGAGAATGTTTTTTGTGGACTGTTCAGCATTCAACACTGACATACCTTGCTCAAGGGTACCTCAGTGATGCCCCAGCCGGGACTTTCAGGTCCCAAGGGCAATGTCCTAACCACTATGCCACAACTGCTAAACTTGCGAGTGCACCTCAGGATTCTACAAATATTGCTGTACTTTGTGCAATGACAACAAACTTTTTAACACCACTGACAGGTAAACTTACTGACAGTAGTATTTCAATACATTGACATCTGTCAGGAGGATGGGATATATTAGGCGGCAGGTGAACAGCCAGTTCTTGAAATTGATGTGCTATAACCAGGAAAAATGGGCAAGCGTAAGAATCTGGGTCACTTTGACAAGGGCCTGATTGTGATGTAGATGCCTGCGTCAGGGCATCTCCAGAACGGCAGGTCTTGTGGAGTGTTCCAGGTGTGCATTAGTCCGTACCTACCAAAATGGATCCAAGGAAGGACGACTGGTGAACCGGGCTGTTTCAGATCCCAAACAGGAGCTTGTACAAAATGTTAATGCTGGCTATGTTAGAAAGATATCAGAAAGCACAGTGCACCTCAGTCTGTTTTGGTGATATATAGAGGACCTACACAGGCAGGTGGTTTTAATGTTATGGCTGATCGGTGTAAATAACCACACAGCTGAAATTACACACAGCTGAACATACTAACAGAGAGGCAGGGCTAGGACAGGAAGGTTAATTAACAGCAAGTTAATAGGAAATATGAACAACTCTTATAAGGGGGAAAAAAACTTTAAGGCCTTAAGGTCTTCAGTCCTGCTTTAGTCGAGGTTTCCACATAATTTGAGTGATAAAAGTGTAGAAAACGGTCACATAGGCTTCTTGAAGACTTGTGCCGTATCGCTCAGTATCAGTATATGAGGGAAAAAGTGAATTTTTGCTGGTCGTTTCCTTCAGAGAGCTGAAGAAGAGCAAGAAATAGAGGTTCTCCTGCATGTGGGGTGCTTAAGTACAGAGAATATGTTCACAGTGGAGAGGGAAAATGTCTAGAGCTCAACGGCTCTAAAAATAAAGGCTCTATATCCGTCCTGCTTAATCCGCATGTTGCCGGATGCTGGAAGCATAAATCAAAAAACATTCATCCTCTCTCTGATACACAATCAGGCTTAATCAACGCTCACACTCAGTTATATCCCCCTATACTTGGTCTGTCAGTCAGTCTCTATCTCATACATACAGTGCAATGCACGCTACCCCTGTTACAGCCATCCCGTCTCGTGGAGAAATGTTAGAGCGGACATGCTGACGCCTGCCATCTTCAGGCAATGGAAATCTCTTGGATGGCAAAAAGGAGGAGAGCGAGATAAGCAATCTGCCCAGTTTCCACTCATCAAAGCTGAGGTCTCATGGAAATCTGCCGGACGGGGCATGGATACGGCACAGCAGCCAGTATGCAGAGTCTGATTGCTTATATAAGCAGAAACCTATAGGGGTGCCCGTGTTGGTCCTATATTGCTACTAAGGAAGGGGCCGGTTAAAGGAGACATGTACTAATCAGCCATAACATTAACACCACTGACAGGTCAATTGAATAACGCTGACTGTCTCGATATTTCATTAAAATGGCACCTGTCAGGGAGGTGGGATATATTGGGCAGCAAGTGGTGGCCTAGTTGTAAGGACTCTTGAGAACAGAAGGTCGCAGGTTCAAATCCTGACACAGGCAGGTTCCCTTAAGCAAGTGTGCTCCCCGGACGCTGTTGCTTCTCCACGTGTGCACGTGTGATGGGTTAAATGCAGAGGTCACATTTCGTTGTGGTGCTTGAGTGTGTTCACAATGACAGATTTTCACTCCAGGACAGTCGAGTGACAGCCAATTAGAAGGCGGATGTGTTCCTCTCACGTTCTTTAAGCTTTAGTTCCTATTTTAGTGTTTTGGTTCCCATCTCCGGCTGCTTCCCAAACCACACACCTCTACACCTCACACACTACACTATGAAGTGTACTTGAATGGTTGTGCACTATTTTACATAGTGTGTGCCTCTAATTGTATCAAATATTACTTTAGAGCAGGGGACCACCAGTGGTGCCATTACTGCTGGGTACATGCTGTTTAGTTCAGTGGTTTGGGACACAGCCAGCTGATGCTAAGGTGTTTGAAGGGAGACTGTGCTATTTGTAGGTAAATAAATTCCCTCCAGAAATGGATCTGTATAGTGGAATGCCCCTGATTTCTGAGTCCACATTGATCCTAGGGATTTCTTTAGAGAAACTGGTGTATCTTCCATCATTACATCCGTAACCTATTTAGTCAAAAACCCACCACTTGGGGCCCAGACCAAAAGCAAACAATTTGTTGGACGTTATCAGGATTTGGGCTTGGTAGAAGACTTCTGTTCAACATCGAGCAAGCTTCCTAACTCAGTCGAATAAACACGCCCCTCCACCCAGCATTCATAGCTACAGTGTTGCACAGGCCAGGAAACCTGGTGTTGGCTCCCTAGAGATAGGAATTGATGAATTATTTTGAATCCAAAGTCCAAGTGATAGAGAAATAGATAAACAGTGGAGGATCCTCTTATAGGCAAAGTTTGCTACTGGGGAGGCACCAGCACTTCTCAAATGCTGCAGTGTCCACAGTTGAAGTTAAATGGTGCTGCTGACTGATCGCTGCCTCTCATTTGCCAACAGCGTACTCGCTCACAGTGCAAGTTCATGTCAAAGTAAAAAATGCAGCCTTTGCTTCAGGCAATCAAACAGCACCCATCCACTTTAGTGCCAAAGTGAAAAGTTAGGATCACTAGAAATTTCTACTCACCTATAAATTTTGGCCTCTCAGAGTGAACAATATGAAATAGGCGATCTTGGACTCTCCAACTACTGTTCCCAGATCTGCGAATGGTGTCAGTGGTCTACTTTTGGTAAGGGTAAAGGAATATAGGAAGAAACAGTAAGAAGTAAGAAGTTGTCATCTGTATCTATAATCAGCCATAACATTAACACCACCTGCCTAACATTGAGTAGGTCCCTGAAACAGCTCTGACTGTGCACTGTGTGTTCTGACCCGTTTCTATCAAAGTCAGCATCACATTTTAAACCACAGTAGCCTTCACTCACCACATGCATTAGTGAGCCTTGGGTATCCATGACCCTGTCACCGATTCACCAGTCGTCCTTCTTTGGCTCAGTTTTGGTAGGTACTAACTACTGCACACCTGGAACACTCCACAAGACCTGGTGATGCTCTTACACAGTTGTCTAGTCATCACAATAAGGTCCTGATTTTTACACTCGCCCCTGTTTTCTGCTATCACATCAACTTCAAGAACTGACTGTTGCCTGACTTGCTGCCTAATATATCCCATGTCCATGACATGTGCCATTGTAATAAAATAACTTGAGAGTCAATGTTATTCACTTTACCACTCAATGGTGTTAATGTTATGGCTGATCAGGGGGAACCCTGATTGGCACTCCAGACACCTGAAATCCTCACAGGTGCTTGAAACTGTCATGCAAAATTTACAAAACACTGAAAAAACCTATACCCCACCTGCCAAAATTGTTTGTCCCCCACAACTTATTGATTGACAAAAATGTGCACCCCCCCCCATCAGCCCCCACCCTATCTACAAAGGTTTTGGATTATTCCAGTTGCATGGGGGACCCTCCAATTCCCACTGGGTATTTTGCATAGCTTGGAACCCCCCCACTCCCACCCCCCCTGCTGTAAGGCAAAACAGCAGTTCAGTGCTTTGCTTGACTTCAGCGGTCAGGAACTTTCAGAGTAACCTGTGCAGCAACAGCTCATTCCACCAGCAAATGAACCTGGAAGTCAAGTCGCAAACCATTAAGCTATCCACTGCCCCAAAGCACCAAGCCGCCAATGGCCATTCCCACCACTGCACGTCCCACACATTTCTCATTCATAGCCCCCCTGAGTCTCCCAAAAGATAAATTGATTATCTGACACCACATCCTGGACAGAGGCCTATCAACTGAAGCTGAACCATGGCAAGAATGCATTGACCACAATTGATCTGTATTCTTGCGCATCACTCCCCGCCTGACCTCTCCATCACCTTTGATAGCCCGACTCTTCATCCAGTATCTGACTAAATTACATTTTTTTGACAGGTCCCAAAACAGCAGGTGGTGCCACCGCTGATCACTTATACAACTCAGGTCAAATTCTGCCTATCAGTGCCCGTGGCATAGGTGAGTCGCATGTATGAAGGTACCATTGCCTCTGAGGTGTATATTAGGATTTTAGAGAGACATATGTTGACATCCATTCATCCATATTCTGCACAGACTACAACAGTGTGGCTTTGTAGACACCAAGTGGATGTTCTTGATATGCCTGCTTCCTGTTCAGATCCATCTGCTGTCGAAATGCATGGTGCTTCATGAAGAGGAGGATCAGACAAAGGTGACCACAGATTCTTGAGCAGTTGAA
The DNA here is from genome assembly GCA_037974385.1 of Arnoldichthys spilopterus. Lineage (NCBI taxonomy): Eukaryota > Metazoa > Chordata > Actinopteri > Characiformes > Lepidarchidae > Arnoldichthys > Arnoldichthys spilopterus. The sequence goes on from JBBPDA010109310.1 coordinate 7,975, forward strand.
GTGTAATAGTAAGCAATAACTGACAAAATGTTCACTTCCAAAACTCCTACAATCTGTCTCCTCACCTACAAAATTTAAGAAAATGCTAATATTGTAACAGTCGTGCCCTCGTGTTCCACTTGTTCATGTTGTCCAAGCTGTTGTCCCTGTGTATTGTTTAGTTTCCTTGTGCCTTGTCTTGTGTTCAGTGTAGCCTTCCTCCTAGGTCAACGCTCGGTTGTGGTGGTATTTAGTCACACCGGGACGTTGTTCCTAGGGGGAGGGCTGTGTAACGATCATGTTTTTGTTTTCGTTTAGCCACGTGTCTTGCCCCTCGTGTTCTTCTGTACCACACCCTCGTCCCGCCTCTCACCTGATCCTCATTTCCCCGTGGTGTCGTCTGTTTCATGTGATTATTTAAGCCTAGGTTTTGTGTGCATGTTTATCTGTCTTTGTAGGTCGCCCCATGTTTTGTAGTTCATGTCAAGCCTTGTGATTCCTCGTGTTGTGTTTGTGCCCCATTCGTGTTCCTCATGTTTTGCTTTCAGTTCGTGTTTTGTAGTGTTTTTATTTTTATTTATTAAAATCCTGTTTTATTTATACACCCCGTCTGCACTTGCTTCCTGCTCAAAACACCCCCCAAACGTGACAAATATTGATGATTGACACCCATTCTTGGTGCAGTTCTACAGGCTCTTGCAGGGTCTCTGTTTTAGTTTTGCACCTGCAGGTTTTTCACAAGGTAGGACTGTTTAACATTTTACTTATGTCAATAATATAAATAAACTTTGGACACAGTAGATGCGTCACACCACATCCAAAAGTTTGACTGTTCTGTGTGCACACCGGCGGCTTCCTACACTGATCAATGTCTTTGATTGCAACAACATTCCACTCAGCGTTCTGCCATTATGCACATGTTATAAACAGCTCAGTGAGTTTCCAAGTGACTGTCTCTCTCTTAACCCTGTCTCTCTCATTTGGACATTTTCTGGTCTCAAACATCTTTGAATTTGGTCTTGTCAAACCACTTTTGACTCAACACTGATTTGCACTCAAACGCCTTTAGGACTCCACCTTGAGTTAGGCTTGAAGCTTTTTGGACTCTGTTTTGACTCTGTCTTAAATGTCTTTGGAGCCAAAGTTGGATGCAAACTTCTTTGTATTTGGCACTGACTCTGTCTAACCTCTAAGTACTTGGTCTTGTGTTAGACTTAAACCCCTTTGGACTCGACCATTAGTTGGACTCAGTCCTCTTTGGACTCTGTTTTGACTTTGACTTAAACCTCTTGGTACTCTGTCTTCATCCAGACTCGTACCTCCTTGGATTTGATCTTGACTTGTTCTCGCCCAGTCCTGGTCTTGGACTCAAACTTGACAGAGGAAGTCTTCACTCCAGCTCTAATCGATATATTTTAAGTCATGCTGAACTGTCTTAAAGCTTTCCAAAGAAACAGGACAGCCAGCTTTGCCAGACCTTTGCTAGCAAGTGACAAATGACAAGCCTAGCGCACATGCTTTCCAGTGTGCCTCTACCTAGACATTCTGGTTGTTATACCTTTGTATGAGATAACAGCACAAAGCTCTTCTATACACACGCCGACACGCACTCATAATAAATACATCACGCCTAAACTGATTGCCCATATAGCCTTTTAGTCATGTATACAGTGCCTACACACTCTCAGCCATAATAGAGGAAATGGAACGCACACTTGATGGCATCGTATGTGTGAAGGATCGGCGGGGTTGGATCTCACAGTACACACTCACACACAGCCATTTAGAGCCTGGAGTCTTGTGAGAGACAGCTCAATAGCAGAGCTGCTGGTGGAAAGGCTGTATTGCATATTTCATAACTGACATATTGAAAATGTCACATGGATGGTGAGATTTTTTGTGCTATGCAATTCTGTCTCAGAAGCAGACTCATGTTAGTGGGGTAGGTGGGTGGAACGTGCATACTAGGGCTGTTTTTACCATATGGTATTTATGCTGCTACTTATTGCCCTATAGAGTAACTTGGGGGTGGTGTTCGAAGGCATCCAGAGTAAGATTTCCCATGTCAAATAAAGGGACCAATCCTAATCAACACATTTACTGAATGGCGAATTAATGGGAAATCATTCAGAAGTTTCCTATGGATCACTGCATTCCTGAGAGGCTGCATTTATACTCTATGTTGTCAAGCTCAGTTCAGCTCAATTGTTGTCATTAGATTATAGTGGTCCATGTATTTATGGGAAGTTGTACAAAAAAGGTTTGTAAAAATTGTGTATGAATTTTAAAGGAGGATTTAGGGAGAATTATTATTATTATTATTATTCTTTATAACATATTGTTGCTATAATAATAATAATAATATACTACTACTACTACTACTACTACTACTAATAATAATAATAATAATAATAATAATAATAATTATTATTATTATTATT